>JAJHUR010076713.1:0-15616 GCA_027495735.1 Lutjanus campechanus | reverse complement strand
CTGCTTTCCCATTGGTTGGATGTGAAGTTATATTTGATCAAGTCACCAAGAGCTCTGTTCAGGTCAAACCCTGGAGGAAAAGAAGTCAAAATCAAACACACACTCGTGATTAATCATCAAAAACATTATCAGATACTAGTGGAGATTAAAGGTCAATTAGGGCCTAAAACAAAGACAGAAATATTGACGTTGGTTAAAATCCAACCCTTAAAATAGAAGTTCTCTTAAATGATTAACATGGTACAAGGCAAAAGGTAAAAAAAAATCTGTTGAAGAATGAAGGATCAGTAACTTACAACAAATGTGTTAAAAAGGGGGTGGAAAGCAGGCCTGTCAGGATAATTACATTATCAACTTATCATAGGATATATGGACATTAGTTTTGCTATTTTCGTTGTGTTTAAATGCGTACCAACATTTGAGCCAGCATGATACCACAATAAACACGAGGGTTTTTCCCTACCATTTCAAGACTTTGACACAACACCTACGTGTGTTTTCAAAACACCTACGCCAAACGAAAACATAAGAAAACTATGCTGAGACACATTTTGCTGTCATTTCTGGTCACATTACTTCTGTCCCCAGGTTGTCCTGCTCAGGCAGCTCCTCCACACACAGTGACAGTGAACCAAGTAATGATAATAGGCTACTTGAGGCTAACAGGTGTTTTTCCAGCCAGCTAGATATGCAAGATGGCAATGACTAACCTATGACTCTCTATACCCCGGTGCCAATATTTATTTAACCCATTATGACTGGATACAATGTTTGTGTGTATTAAGTGCAAGTTTGTTAACAAAGAAAGAGTTGGTTTTATTTATTGTTTTGGTTGTGGGGTTTTATATCAGTTTTATTTATTTAGGATATTTAAATTTTAATGATATTTATTCATAATTTCCATGTTGCAACTCCAATGTCTGAATATTTTTAAGAATTAAAAGTTATTCATCTTTAAAAGAGTGCACTTGTGCTTTTATATTCTCATTCTTTCAGCGGCATAAAAATATTGTTGTTTCTGGGGACAAAATATTGTCCAACCAAAGAAGTTATCATGAAAAGCCTATTGGGAGGTCGTTTTTTTTTCATTAAATATTAAAACTACATCAGTGGAAATTAAGTATGTGTCAGTCTTACCGCCAAACAAGTACATGGCTCCAGTGGAGGACAGGTACACGCCAGCAGAACCTGTCCTGGGGGGCGTGTAGGGGTTTCCCTCACTCACACGCCACCACTGCCCTGCACCGCTGTCGTCATGGAAACCAAGCTGGCAGCTGTGACCCATGAAGCCTGGGTTACACAGACAGCGCTCTCCTTTCTGAAACAAGATGTTGAGCATAAGAGGAGCTTACGACAAATAATCGATGTTTCAATAAACTGCAGAACTGACGTGATTAAAGCTTTTTCAGAGAGGGATGAATGACCTTTTGGCTGAAGACTGCATACCTTGTCACACTGGCCATTCACAGAACAAGTCTGGGAGCACTGAGGGGTTATACAAGCTGCTCCTCCCCAACCCTGATGGCAGTGGCACTTTAATGTGGAGGGATCGCAGCGCCCATGACCTCCACAGGCTCCAGGGCACAAAGAGAAGGTGTAGGTCGCATTGAAGCCCAGGAGGTTGTAATTAGCATCACTGAACAGATGAAGCAGCATCTGGGAAACCAGGCAGAAAGTTAACATTTCCCAAAGTTCAAATGCTTCAGAGTTCTTTTCATCGTGTTTTAACTGGTTACCTTGCCAGATTTGGCTTCAATGGGTTGAGGCAGGGTATTGCCACTCAGACTGGCTAGGAGAGGGCTCTGGTAGGAGTCTCCATCATACACAAACAGGTAGTCGTAGGTACACTCTGTGTCCATAAAGGTGAAATTTAAGACAATGCGATGACTGTTGCTGGGAGCTGGAAGAGATTAAAGAAAAGACGGGAATTATCAGTTAACTCGCAGTCTATTAGCAGCAAGTTCTTTGTTTCATCGTGAATTTTTCCACGCACAAGACCTTAGATCAGATCGGCAAAATGCCATCAAACCCCCGTCACCAAGGACACACCCCAATTTTGGGAGAAAGATCACATTTTCATTGAATGAGAGAGATATGAAAATGCCAAAAAGCTGCAGTGTAGCAGGCTATAAAACAAATAAAGATATAAATCCACCACAATCTCTATTTCCCCATCATTCCTGGAAAGCAAAGTCATCCCAAAAGGAGAGCAGGAAGATTGTCGGAGCCTCCAGAGAAGGGTAACTGTTTATTTTGACAGCAGTGTTCCTTTTCCTTTTTTTGACAATAAATATTAGCGGCTGTCATTCAAATAGTATCAAATAAGAAACTAGAATCAACCGTATTAATAACCAAGGCTTGCACACTGAGATTTGAGGCACATATGATACATGAGTATTAACTGTCAGTGTGGTAAATAGCTCAATGATGCGGGTGACAGTTAACACTGATGGATAGCTGACGTTAGAATGAGTGGGAGGCTGCTGGAGTTCAGTCATTACATTACAATAGAGCAGCGTCAGACTGTTGTCTCTAACTAAATGTCAGCCTAGCTGAGATCAACAGTTGTCTATTAACAGGTTTTGTTATTTACAGACGGCACTTAGCCTAACTATACGTGGTAATTCAATATAAGCAGTGTTTGGCCACTGTTGGCTCATTAATTCACTGAGACAGAGGAGGACTGAAGCAGCATGATGGCTGACCAATTCAAAAACAGATCAAACTGCAATGACATCAACAGAATCTTCTATTTTTTATCCCCCGAAAGGGGCCACAGCCATGACATTAGGGTACCTGTTCGTGCCGGTCAGATTTATATCTTTGCTCAGTTTACCTTTGATAAGCCACTCGCAGTTCCCATTGACAGAGTAGTTTCCTGGCCCATCTGTGACATAGCCTGGTGGTCCCCTCAACACCTGCCTGTGGCCCTTGCAGTCCCCTGCCTGGCTCACAGGCCACTCGGCCAACAGCAGAACCACCAGGATGAAGGAGACAGGGAGGGGGGAGGCCATCACTGGCACCGCCTGAAGTATGCGAAGCAAAAGGTGAAAGAGAATCATTTGGTGTGGGTCCTAATACACAAATTACCACCAAGAATATGCAGCACCATCACGCAGCACATGAGAACCAACCTCCCACATTAGCTGGTTCAAGCACTTCTCTCTAGCGCACAAGACAGAGGACCTATGCCAAGATGAAATCGAGCAGTGACACTCAACTAGCAGCCCGACGGCCAAATCTGGCCCCTGACTGATTTATACTGTTTTTCCCAGGAAAGAGGAACAGATACACCAATTTTGTATGATGGGATAAATTAGGCTGTTAGTGACTAAGAAGGCTGTACTGTAGTGCCACAGACGTGCCCTGGCCTACAAATCTTGCTCTCCAACTGTAAAAACAAATTTGTTTTGGTACAGACCACAAGAAATGTCACATCATCATGACTTTGGTGTTTTTTTCAGTTACAATAAAAAATGTGACGCATTGCCACTAACCATGAATCTTATCGCAATTGTAATATCTGTCAAAATAATCTCAACTATCTTTTTTACTGACCTATATTGTGCAGCCCTAATTTATGGGATCAGAATTGTCCTCATTTCTGTGTAACTTTTGCTCCTCTTCAGCCAATATTCCCCTGCAGAGCTCACTGTCTAATCCTACTGCACACTGCACAATCTGATAGGCCATCACACCGCACAAAGATCATTATTGAGCTGTTTCATCATACGTTTTTCCTTTGTCAAAAAATTGCAGTTTCTGCAATTTGGATATTGCACTCAATTGCGATTTCAATAACATTTTGATTAAGTGTGCAGCCCTACCATACATGTTTATTTCATAAGAACAGAGCTTAAATATGCTATTTCTTCTGCCCCTGATAGGATCACTTTATGTTTATGAATCATTCCTATATTTGAGTGATTACACGATGGATGTCTAATGTTTTATAAACAATGTCAAATGTTACCAAAGCATTTACAACAAAAATGCAACTGCAGTTATGAAATGCAATAAATGCATCTTTATCTATCAATACATTGCTAAGCCAATCGGTAATTTATTTTGAAAATAAGGAGTTTTAAGGTGAGCTATGGGCCTGTTTATGTTTGTTCATTTTATCTGATAAATGTTATTGTTATCAACCGGCTCCTGACATTCTGTCATTTTGCAAAAGTGCCCCCCAGGCAAAGCAAGTTAAGTATCTGTGATATACAGTAAAGGATTATTTTTTCATGGAAATCCTACAGTAAAATAATTTCGTTTGGCTCTTTGCAGACCCCTGTTCGTTTGCACAGATGTATTTTGCTGATTGATTTCACTGCATGACTGCAGTTAAGGGTTTAGTCTGCGAGTCTCTTATGTAAACTGCAATGCCATTCAAGCTGCATAATTAGTCAGACTTAAAGGTGGCCAGATTTTAATGCCTGATGCACATTACGAGACTCAGACTTAGCCTCTATGAAAAAAAAATACTGTTTCTGATGGAGCTAACAGTGTTAGCCATGTACAGTAACGTTAGCTCTCTAACGTTACCACCACCAACCACACAAACATAACAGTGATATTACACGAATGTTTTGACACATGTAGCTTTATACACACTCAGCGCTACACAAAAACATATCGTTAATTAACTGCGTCTCTTGCACCAAACTAGCTAAAGGATAACCCAACCAGTATCAGCAACAAGGGGCTCTCCGCAGGCTATCACAACAAAGCTAAAGTAAACGGTTGCTAAGCTAGGCTAGCTCACCGAATACCGTTAACAGCCAGAGGCCGTTAGCTGGCTAGTTTGCAGATTTGCATAATCGTACTCACCAGTTCCCGTCTCTTCGGCCTCATGGTAAATTACATTTTCGGAGACCCTTTAACGCCAGCTACCACCTGAGCTAACTTATCGTCCGCGAGTGTTCAAGACTGACTGCTAGCTAAATAAGCAAGTAGCCTCTGATATGGAATCCCTGCAGAGGACAGCCCTGACTGCTACACAGCGGTCTGCTAGCTTGATCGCTAACCTTAGCTAGTGGTAGCGGCTCAGCCAAATCCAGATGCGCAATCGTCAGTGGCTGCAAAATCTTCCAGGATAAGTCATTCCTGAGAGTAATTAATCATTATGTAATTACGGAATTGTGTTTCTAGAGCCCGACTTTTACACTAGCAGGGCATGCTGCCAGCTAACAACGAAGTCTTTTAACGGCATCGACCCGATTCCTGCGGTTCATGTTCAGGACAGATGCCCGTTGTTTTGGTGTTAATGTTTGTGGCTGGCTAGCAGTAAACGGTGGTCACCAACACAAAAGACAGCGCCGCCAGTGGCCTGTGACAACACTGCCATCTAGTGGAGATGGGAAGCAACGTTTACACATCTGGATAAACCACACAGACACAATAATGTAATAACCATAAATGCCATAGGTTACAATGTTGTTGTAATACTACTACTACTACTAATAATAATAATAATAATAATAATAATTTATTTAGCACATTTCATGACATAGAAGGCAGTTCACAAGAGAAACAAATCAATTAGGCACAAGGAGCTAGAATAATAAAAAATAGATTAAAATGAGGATGCTGGCAATAAAAACAAATTATTTGCTGCAAAAACAAATCTAAAATCCATAAAACAATTATGTTAAAAAGGTGGAATTAATGAAAGCTAAGATCATAAAAATGAGTTTTGATCTGCTATCAACAGAGGTTGCTTGTCTTATTTGTGGAGTTTGTTCTAAACCTTTGGTGCACGTGAACCCATTTTTTTCAAGCCAGCATTTAACAACCTAAAAATGATTTGGATCATACTCAGATAAGCAATCAGAGAGGTATTAAAGTGCTAAACCATCTAGTGCCATGAAAACAAGTAGAAGAAATTTAAATTAATCCTCAACTTTACAGGTTGCCAACGTGATGAATTCTTGCTTCTGTGTTTTGAACAAGTCACAGCCTATCAGTGGTTTGTTTTGGTTAATCCAGTATAGAGAGCATTACAGTAATCTAGGTGGGAGAAAAAAATGCATGGCATCTTCCAAAGAGAGGTAACTCTTGGGATATGTCTCAGATGATAAGAAACCTTTGTAGAATAGAATAGAAATAGAAATACTTTATTAATCCCCAAGGGTAACCTGAGTCAAGAGCAACACCCATCGAGATTCATTCAAAATACTTATACATAGTTTGTTAAATCGATGCTATACATGCAATCTAATCATTAAAACATCTTTAAAGCAGCTACATATAATTTCCAGCTACTCTTTTATAAAATGAGCACTTCCTTCAACTGTGATCAGCTAAAATAGTTTCATGGTTCTGATTAATGAAACAAAACCATTTTGATTTTAACATACTTTATTGAGCAAGTGTTAATTTGAAGACAGCATATTTAGTTTTGTGCATATTCAGATTTAAAGCAGGTGCAGTATATCTATATATATATCCAACTTCAAAGTAGTGCCGTAAACTGTGTCCCGCTGAGCAGAACTACAACCTAATATAGCAACTTAATACAATTATCCTAAAAACCAAAAAGGCTGCATAGTAGATTAAACATTTTCCACAATATTTAAAAATTAACAAAATCATATAAAAAGCAGTAACACAACTAAAACCCAATTTCCAAGCACAAATGAATTCTCTTGATTGCTGAAAGAATTAAAATAACTCAAAATGTACTCATGATTAAAAAAATAAGTATGAGACAATTTAATTTACCTCTTAAAACTTTGTCAGTATTGGCTACAAGCATCCGCCGTGCTGCCAGTTACTTTGGTGTCATTTTATATTCCTTATCTGCGTATCATCCACAGTAAGATGACAAAGGTCAATCCAGTTTCCTTGAGCTAAGGCACGTCTAAAATGTAGTCTTCATTATCACATCTCAGTTTTTGCAATTCCTTGCACACCATCAGTATTAAAAGTCTCAGCTCCAAGTCATGCATCATGCAGCTGCAAGGCTTTCAACAGCCTCTCGTCACTGTGGCTGCCTGCATGTTTTAAAACTGTCATTTACATTTTTCACATTTATTTTTGACATTAGTCCCATGTGCTTAAACTCAGTCTCATCATTTCAATCTTCTCTGGAAACTTAATTTTTGTGAAGCTTTAATTTAATGGAGTGTCTTTAACATATCTCAACTGATTGTTTTAGTATATTTTATGTTTCTTTTACGTTTATTCTGAGTTTCTTCCCTAATGTTCTTATTTTTCATCTCAGATTTTAATCTTTTATCTGATGTTCAACAGATTTTTAATTCAACCTTGTCTGAGTGTTGTTAAGTTGTATCTTGCTTTTGGAAAGGTTATTATTCTTATTTTCAATCGACAACCATCCCTCGGCAGTAAACTGGCTCATCAAGATGTGTGAACAGCTATTTTTCCTGGAGCCAGAATCATCGGCGTCGTATGGAGCCCAGGGCCGAAAAAAGGAAACATCTTCTCATCAAACTTGTGTTTCAAAGTGACCAGGTGCTTCGCTGTTCCGCCATCCCAAAATGACACCTCTTCCTTTTCTATATTGAGCTTGATGCGGATCCTTTCCGGACGCTGCTCCACCTTCAGCTCGGTACGCTCGGGCGTGTAGACAGTGTACGCTCCTTTGCTCAGTCCTATGGAGAACACGCCGCGGCTCGTGGAGAGCGTGAACTTCTTTTTACGGGACAGCGATTCTTTGCACACGCCAAGAATCCACTTGGGGTTGTCACCAACAATGACATCCCACCTGTGCTTCCCGGAGTTGTAACCTTCGGTACCCAGGACAAAGATGCAGGGATCAAAGCGCTCGGGGTTGTCAGGGGCGGTCAGCCGCTCGGCGCTTTCCTTAACGCTGGTCAGGTCACTGTTCAGCAACAGCCACGGAGAGGCCGAGTTCGGATTCAACACCACAGGGTCTACACACAGGAAGAGACAAGATGCAACTATGTTATATCATTAACATTTGTTGAATAGCCTGACAAAAGGATTTTAAGTCACACACAATGTTTATAGGCTGAAGAATACTGCTGCTTTTTTGTGTCCAAATCAATATCACACATCTTGAACAGTCCCTCCAGGAAGTTGCGATGTTGTAATAACAACGATTAATGCAGATTCAACTAATCTCCAAAAAATTCTGCACTACTTTGCAATTGTGTCCAATCCCCGCAACTTTTCCGCAAAGTTGACCAATCATAATTGCTTCCAGCAAGTTCCACCACTCACAGCAGTCCCCCGTGCAAACATAGAACATGTATTTTTAACTATTCTATTTTGTCACAGGTACTGAAAAGAACACAAAGTTTATCACTGTTACTGACATTGAGTTTGAACAAAAAGATTTTGCTTCTTTTTTGGAGTACCACCCAGGTGCACTTTTTCATTTACAACAAAACAATGAAAAATTCAAATGCAACTGTTTTTCCCCCGCTTGCTCCTGAAATTTAATTGCAAAAAACACCAAAAAATGCTGCAACATGCATCAAATTTATTTTAGAAAAGCTGTTGTGAAATCATTTTAAGCATTTTAGGCAGTAATAATCCCAAAAAAGCCTGAGCATGGTGGTAAGAATAAACTTGGCTGATGCACACGTTTCATGAATCAGACGGTAAGTTTGCATGGGAACTTATTTTGTCTGCACAGTAAGAATTTCTACGCACATGTTCATGAATGAGTCCCAATGAGCCCAATTGTATTTGTGTGTAATGATGTCAGTCCCCATAGTAGTCACTTCATTGCAATGAGACCATTTTTGAAACTTGACTTGATTGTCGAAAATGACCTTTTGTGACCTTTAGGATAATCACAGCCTCATGGAACTTCACAACCACAAACTAGAAACCTGGAGCATTCAGATGATGTGTTGCTTTCTCAGGTATATTGACAATATGGGGGTCTCTGAGCAATGCCCAGAACAGAAGTGCCAATTCAGGGCTTTGTGTCTTAATGTGGCATTTTGGAAGTTTTTTTTCATTTTCACCATTTTTCAAAGAATGGTCAAATTGAGCACCAAATCTGTTACAAGTACACTAAACTTTTAAAATCTGAAAAGGTGCCTAAAGGGTTAAGACTAGACATACTTGACACACAGAGCTGAATCTTAAATTAATCTTCAGGTTCCCAGCTTTCAGATGATGTTTACCACTTCTATGTGACATAAACTGCTGACCTGCTATCTCCCATTAAAGATCTCCCGTCCCCTCCAAAAATGACAAAAATAAGTGCATGGAAAAAGGTTAAAAGCCCCAGCAGTCCCCAACCGCCACACTGCAGTTTACTCACTATATTTGACATGTGTCTGCATGTTCTTCCAGATCTTGAAGCTCAAGGAACCAACATGTTTTCCCATATTCAACAGAGAGCCTTCATAGATGCGGGGCTCTTCATTAGTCCACTGGGCTCTGGAGCAAAGATGGAAAGTGTGAAGTTAAGAGGAGACACTAGTAAATCGACCAAACACAGCAGAAACCTCGGTCTTTAATGACAAAAATGTGTAACAATCATGCAAATATATGGCACAATATATGGTGAAATGTACTTCCAAGTCTATGTTTGCCAAGTCTATGTTGCAGTGGATATTTACACTTACAGATTTTATGGTAAACATATGTGTGTTATTGCAACAGTGGATTTTGTAGATACTTACTTTCTTTTTAAATTCTGGAAATTCTAAAAATATAAAAGAGAGAAACTGAGATTAGTTTGATACATTTTATTTGTAAAGGTCTTTAAAACATCAGAAATAAAACAAAGTACAGTCTGATGATGCTTGTAAGCTGAGGAGGAGCTGCCTCGTCTTTACCTTCAGGAGGGGAAGATCCTCATTTCCCATCTCCTTCTTCAGAGTGTCGATGAGCTCCTTCAGAGCGGTGATGTCCTTGTTGGTGTTGGCGATCTGCTCCTGTATGGCAGCGATCTTCTGCTCCTCCTCAGCAGCCAGGGCCTTCAGACGCAGAGCCTCTTCTGTGTAAAGGGCGTTGTGGAGCCTCTCAAACTCCACCTTGATCTGCTTCTCCGCCTGCCCGGCTTGATACTGCGTTAAACAAAACATGACGTTATAGATGCAATCCAGATGTACCTGGTTTATACAGTATTTTTATTATTGTGTCATGCACAAACATTGTTACCCAGCCCAAACAGGCTTACAAGACACCATTATTTAGAGAAACAGACCAGAAACCAGAGCTGCAACATAAATCACAAGTAATACTAAACAAATAAACCATCTTGATGTTTTTCCAGGCTTCAGAAACAAAGTTAGCCAACTTATAAACATTTAACTTAAACAACGATTCTATTCCGTCATCATCAGTGCGCCAGAATATTTCTGGAAGGTATTTTTAATTCATCATAAACAGGACAATACAGAAGAAAATGAGATTCATTCTCAACTTCTCCTAGACCACACAATTCACACAACCTATGATGTTTTTAAATCTGCCAACTTCAAGGTTCAGAGGAAGGATTCCTGTTCCCAGCTGTGCAAATAAAGACCTCCAACTCCTTGATCAATTTGTTGCAACATGACATTCAGGGCCATAATTGTGCTTGATCTTAAAACATGCTTGTATTGTTGGTTATGACAAAATATCATTTAACCATTTTGCCTCAAATCTTGCAAGTAACTTTCTTCCAATTGTGTTTATGTTGCATGATGAATGATTACTATACATGTATTCTAACTCAGCTTCATTAAAGATATCATGAATCTCTTTAACCCATGGAGATCTGTGTGAATTTAGTCCAAATAATTAAGCAAACGATTCCACAGTCTGATCATTTCACATTTTCGCCTGATTGAACCAGGAATCCAACCCAGATCACCCTGAACAGCCACAGTTGGAGCAAACTTATTAACGGCTAAAAAAAAACAGCTTGCAGCTCTGTTCTGTAAGGAGTCTGCTTCTTTACATTCTTTAAAGCTCCATGTCCCTGAAGAATAATTTAATGTGAGGGAGACACGTGCATCTGAATGTTGTCCCAGCTTTAGTTCAAACATCATCAGTAAATCCCAAATATTTATATTCAGGTGTATACTCCAGTGTGACAGAACCAAACGTATGTATGAAATAAAATTTGTGTTGCATGGCCCGTTCAGTCTTTTTGCACAGCATGGAAGGCTCCTGTTGCTAGATGAGCACCGTGAGACCTGTCGGTAACTTTACCTTGATGTATTCCACGGCGTTGTTGAATTTAAGCGTCATTTTCTTGTAGGACTCCACTTTCTTTTCAAAGATCTGGACTTTGAAGCCCAGCTCCCTCTGTAGGGTGGAAAAAAGCAGAACATGAGGTAACCAGAAGCAGTGGTGGTGTCATCAAAGGATGATTCAGACTAGAAACTGGTGGTGTTCCGGAGATTTATCTGTATTCCATAAACCCGGGACTTACTAGGACAGATAAATGGAATAGAGCCATGAGCCTCCATTAAATGTTATTAAATACATCTGTGCTTTTCATGCTATAACAAGTCAAAAATATCATATGAGACCTAAAAATCACCTCCAATATCAACTATATAGTTACAACAATCCTATAATAAACCTTTAATAACTGTGTAATATTATTATAATAATTATAATCAAACTCTTGAGAACAAATCATCCTATTTTGTGTGCCTAAGACTTATTTTATTTTTGCTGTGGTATCAAAAGAGGTATTGATTATCATTTCTTATAAGAGAGAATTGAATCAAATTTTTAAAGTCTGGTATCATGACAATTTTATTAGATATATTTATTCCCACAAAACTGTGTTTGATACTTGAGTACATTTATATATCAGACTTTTAAGACTTTTATGCACACACCATCCACACAGTTGATTTTCTCTTTTACTAAAGTAATATTTTAACACGACATCATGGGCTGCAAATAATTACTTTCATGATCAATTATTTTGCTGATTATTCTCATGATTAATCATTCAGTCAATAAGATGTCAAAAAAAAACCCAAAAACTTTCAAAACACTCATCACAGTTTCCAGAGCCCAAAATGATGTCTTCTAACTGCTTCTTTTGTCCAACCAGCAGTCCAAAGTCTAGTTTAGTAGTTTAGTGTCATAAATGACAAAGAAAAGCAGCAAATCCTCACATTTAAGAAGCTGGAACCGGCAAGTTTGACATTTTTGCTTGAAAAATGACTGAAATCATTAATCGATTGGCAAAATAGTTGACAACTAATTTGCCCTTGATTAAATAATAGATAACGTTACTTCTACTCAAGTATTGACTTTTAGGTACTTTTTACAACACTGTTTTAAGATCTAAATGATTATTTTCTTAGATACTAAGTCATTATTCGAGTAAGTTTCTCATTATGACTTGCAGGATCTTTTTTTTTATCACCACACTGCGGAAATGTGCTTCTCTGGTGGACAAACCTGTCAGAGCAGTTTTATTACCTTACACATCGGTGCTCCTTCTTTCAGGGGCCACAGCTTGTGTGTGTTGTGCAGAGACACACACTCCACACATACCGGCTCCTCGTCCTTCTCGCAGTAGAGCTCCAGAGGCTTCAGGTGCAGGTTACAGGTGTCCTCGGCGCTGGGAGGCCTCTTCATCTGACGTCCTCCTGCGCGTTTCAGGAAGGTCTCACAGGCGCTGCTGAGCGCACGGTTGGCAATTTCCTGACCTTCCTCAAACTGCTCTCTGCACAGGGGACACCTCTTGTTGTACCTCAAACTCTTCTGCAGACACTCCCGACAGAAGCTGTGGGTACAAGGCAGCAGCACGGGGTCCTGGAAGACGCCCTGACACACGGGGCAGGTGAGCTCCTGCTGGAGGGGCAAAGGCTCCTCCGGCATTTCTTCGTCCACACTGTCAGCCATGGCTTCACGGGCCTTTCTACTTTACTTTCGTTTTCGACAAAACCCCCTCAAACTGACGGATATACACAGAAAAAAAAACACACTCACTTGAGTGTGTGTGATATTAAGGCTTCACCGGTTTACTTACGCTCATGAATAAAGGAAAAAACAGTCTCTGGAGAAGGCTTGAGGAGTAGAAAACCCTCAAACTGTGCGATCACACCGCGCAGTAACTTGGTGTCTGAGCCACTCCTTTTCCGTGTTTCAGTGTCAGGCAGCAGTGACAGCATCAGGGTTTATACAACACCACCCTCTAGTGGATCCTGGATGTAACAGAAATTATTATTACCTGTCTGCGCCGAGGCTATTAGTTCTTTTTCCCCCAATGTAGTTAACTAAAACTAAAAAAGTTTAGTAACTAAAAAAGTTTTAGTTAACTACATTGGGAGGAAAAATAATATCTGTAAACTGAGATAAAAAGAAATAAAATAAAATAAAATCAAAATGTCCTGCTCACTGTACCTGCTTATACCATACTTACCAAAAAAAATTAAAAAGATAAAATAAAATAATTTGACACAAAATATAATTTTAAATTGATTTTATGTATTTAAAAATGATGTTATTGTTCCTGTAGTGTTGCTGCGTTTAACAGATTGTTGCTGTGGACACAGTTCTGATCATAGACTGTGAAGGAACAATAAAATCATCATTAAATCATTATAATTATGTTATAATTAATATTTTGTGTCAAATTATTGATTTTGGGGGGGGGGGTACATAACCATGCAACAAGCAGGAAAATGTACAGTGAGCAAGTCACTGTAGTGAAATAAAGTCATAAAATAATTTTAAAATTAATATTTTGTACATATATTTAATATATGTGATATTTGTACACACACGTACACACATAGTAAACACATAATAAGCATAATGTACAGTGAGCAGGTCATTAATGTAAAATAAATCCCAACAGGATGATGCAGGACCCTGATGCATGCCTCGAATGTTGTAATTAATAATTAATCAATCAATATCGACTGGTTCCAAAAATCCAGTATCAGTTTGCTTGTGTACTCACAAAACTACCAACTATAAAATGAAAACATACAGGAAATGAAGTGTCTTCAGTTCTAGTCTCTGTCAGTTTGATCAAATGTGTCAACACAGCAAACATGAGGAGGCGCTGGTGCTGATGTTTTATTGAGACCAGGGTTTCTACAAGAATGTCAGTCAACTGCCTCCGCAAAGTTGCGTTGTAAAACCTTCTCTGAACTTCTTAAATTTTGCCCCTGACAGATATCCTCCTGACACCAAATCGAACTGAAAAGAAAAACTCAAAGTAAAATAAATAGTGAGCCCACATTTATATGTACTGTGGAGCCTCAGATCTCACTGCTTATTTAACTTTGTCTCCTCTATCAGCAGTATTTATACCTGTCAGCTTCACCAGACGTTTGTTAATAAATTACAAGCTGTCGGCATATCTTAATCTTATTCTTATCTCAATCTTAAATGGTAGTAAATCATTAATAAATAATAATGTATTTTAGACTTAATAATAAGGCTCCCTTTGATCCCTGGACCGAAGTTTGAAAACCACTAGTTTACATGACTGTCAGTCAACTGCCTTCACAGAGTGTTGAGTTTGTATTGTAATAACATTTTCTGAATTCTTAAATCTTTGCCCTAACAAATACACTCCATATAAATTGTCTGATATATGTTTTAATATATATTTATTTGCAAAATAAGTTCATATACCTTGTTGAAATGGCTTATAGCTCTACCTTGTCTTTATTCAAGGATTCATAAATATGACAATAAACTTATATTTGGAAGGACTTATGTTTAATATTAAGTTCCTGTATGATTCCCCCCCCCCAGTATACTAATCAGTCATTGGACATTTAATTGACCTTCACAGGTCTTTCTATATATTGTGTATTTTATTTGAGCAAACTGAGATGTTTTATTAGAGTCAGTTAATGATAGCACCTCTTATGTTTTGTTGATTAAAAAAAGTATTTTTGTGATGTTTTAGTTTGTATACTCTGGTCCTGGAGGGAAAAACAAAAGCAAATAAACACGAGGCTGAACTGAACGGTTTAGTTTTTCCTGCACAGGAAAGATCAGACCAGCTTGAGCTCCTGCTGGTCGTAGATAAGCAACAGTTGCTTTATTATCATCTGAGTGACTGAGGGTGCCTGCTGGATCCTTTAAGGGGCTTCTTGAAGAAATTCACCAGGTGTAGTTAGTTCTGTAATAAAACATTTGTTTTCATTTAGGACAGAATGCTTTTTTTCCCCTTTTTTTTTTTTAAACATGGCCTTTTTAGATCTTTCTCTTGTTTCTAAGTTGTAAACATTACAAATATTACATAAGAAATAAATATTGAATGGATATTCAGTATATGCATCTTGTACTTCATTTATTTATTTCACCTTTGTTTTACTTGGAAATCCTCTTGTCAATAAAATCTCTTGTTTATTTATTTGAATATTTTTATTTTGTCTTTATTTAACCAGGCAAATCATTAAGAACAATTTACAATGGTGGCCTGGCAGAAGAGACCAGCTATAGAGAATCACAAAATATTAAAACGCAATAAATACAACAATGATGCACAAAAACCCACAAGAAAACAAGAACAGCAACACAATGGTTAGAGACACAGTGTGAGTGATTCATCTGTTCATCAGAGTGATGGCTTGTGGGAAGAAACTCTTCTTGTGTCTCGTGGTTTTGCAGCACCTTCCCAGATTGAGGAAGTTGGAGCAGGTTGTGATGGTCTGCAGTGAAGTTTCCTGCCTGTTTTTTTTTTTTTTTT
>JAJHUR010076711.1:0-50700 GCA_027495735.1 Lutjanus campechanus | reverse complement strand
AAAACAATCTGGGGATCCATTTTTTAAGTCTGATCTGAATTGGTTTCTCTCCCGTGTTCATGACTGTGATTACATTTCTAAGTTCCTTAAAGGACCAGTGTGTAGGAATTAGTGGCATCTAGTGGTGAGCTCACAGATTGCAAATGCCTCATCTCACTCTCCCCTTCCAAACATGTGGGAGAGCATATGGTGGCCCGGAAACCCGTGCTAAATGCTGCACTGTAAAAAATTTGTGAAACTGTGAAACTACATTATACTACTGGCAACTATAAATAAATAAATAAATGGCTCCTTCTAAGGGTCGAAAACACAGTGATTTTTATTTTCAGGTGATTATCTACTATTGAAAACATACTATATCACCAATACTAATATTATATTCCATCTGCCATATTCTGCTAATAAACCCCCATAAATATTACACACTGGACATTTAAATTTTGACTGTTGATTTTTGCTGCAGATTAAAGTAAATTTCTAGCCAAAAGAATGACATAATAGTGATGGTACACAACACATAATACTGTATATAGCTTGTGATTAGAGCTCCCTCTGTGGCCGTGTGCAGAACAGTCATGCATGTTGAAGAAGAAAAACTTGTACTTGAAGCTAAAACAAATTATTTTTTTATTCGCATGCATTGTATAACCCTCTTTGTGGAAGGATAAATGTACTATTGTAATGAAAACAGACTGCAACACCTGCAGTGGGGACCGACACACATAAACCTCATAAAATATTTCAAGAACGTCTTTTTACCAGGGTTTACTCTCTGACAGGGCCACATAACTCCTCATTTGTACATAATTAACACTCCTGCTCGCAGTCGACCCACTCTGCTCAGCCAGAAAGCATTTCTAGGCATTATTACATGCACGCTTTTATACTCCCATGCTCGGTTGTTGTTTGGCGGTAGAACTTCGCTGGGCTGGGTCTGTTGTCAATTAAGAGGAGGAACCTTAATTACTTTTGGAGCACTTCAGACTCCATCCACGGCTGCTGCTGATTCATGCCTGCCCTACTTGGAAATCAGCCCATGGAGTCAAAAACATCAGGTCTTCTGACTTTAGCTTTTTCATTTGTCTCTCAGAGGATATCTTACTGAGCCTTAAATTAGTCTCCCCTCATGGATAAATCTTTGAGACACCTGTAATAATAACAAGCCTCAAATGACCCTCTTTGAGCTGTAAATCCAGTCGTGTGTCATGAATCGCAGTTGGGGTATAATCCTCCACTCCTAAGCTTAAGAATGCCAGATCCATAGTGGAAAAGTCTGCAAAGGGACATTCAAGGCCTTCTATCGGAGGCAGTGTGATATCGTTTTCCGCCAAACCAGAAATCAAGGCCTTGGACGGGTCTTTTTTATGTCAGGGATAGGGGTGCTGTATGTTTTCTGACAGTTGCTCCTTTTAAGATTAATGGGCTTATGAAAACCGTGTGTCTTCTTCCAAAAGCCAAGCTCAATATCAGTCAATGTTACCAGCATAATCGTGCTGTCTTGACAAAGAAATCCCAAAGACAGATTGAATATTGATGTCACAACACAGGAGAATCAGAATCAGTGTCTTTACGTGTGTGTGTGTGTGTGTGTGTGTGTGTGTGTGTGTGTGTGTGTTTGTGTGCGTGCATGCGTGCACAGTACAAGGGGGCTGTTAGCCATACTGGATTTTATTTCTTACTTCAGGGACAAAACACATGCCAACTAGCTAATGTGAAGCTGCTTTTACACAGAGACTTTTATATTTACAATGCAACAAATTATACAGTATTTAAAGGACAAATATGTAACACGCCAGCATTCAGAAATGAGTACTGCAGTCCAAATAATGACTTGGAGCCATAGACGGTATATTAAATAGCTGGAATCCTTATTTAATATCCGATCTATGGACTTTAGGGAGGTACAGGCAGGCTGCAGGACCACTACAGAAGAACAAGAAGAGTATTTTAACAAGAACAAGCAATGGTGAGTCCTCCACTAAAAGCTGATCAACAGTTTATGCTGTAACTGTCAGTTGTCTGTCAGTGTAACAATAAGCCTGTTGTCCTGAAAATAAAAGCCCACTGCTCCAAAAATACGCACTCTAAAGTTGGAATTCAGTCACTGCTTGCCTTACTGCCTGCCAGACTCCATAAACATATTGCTCCATAAACATTTTTTTCCACTGGAGAGTACTGGCAGCGACAGGGTTACTGGACCTTAACTACAGTACGTAAGTCACGTGACATTGCACACATGGTTTATTTTGTAAAACAATTACAATTTGCTTAGGCGTATGCACAGAAATTACTTGTTTATGTTGAGGCAATAAAACTACTTGGTTAGGTTTAGAAAAAGATCGTGTTTGGGTCAAAATAACTGTTACGTATGTCATATAACAGAAGTGACATCACTCGCACAGCAGACGCGATGTGACAGACATCACACCCATGACGAACTTTTAAGTTTCTCAAAACTCTACGTTTACTTTTCATTTCACACAGGACTCTAAAACCAGGCTCCTTGGTGTTGTGAACTTTCTCGCTCCTCATCCACTAGAGTTCATCGCCTAATGGACATACCAGTCAAAATAAGCTGCTTGCGCTCCTGACCGATACGTAGGTTTTTCTGGTTAGGACGGGCTGGTTATTAAAATCTATTCCTTCTAAAAGATTATTAATGATTTCTCATTATCTCATAGTTTGAAATGGGCAAACTACAACAAGTATTCCAGTCCAGAATAGACATTTTATGGGAGAATGCAGTGGTTATAGTGTTGTTGTCAGAGAATTTAGCATGTTTCCTTAATCTCTAGTGACATAAAATAAACTAAACTAAAACTAAAACTAAACTTAAAAATATAGTACTATACTGTAATGTACAGAATCCACTACACCAGTGGCAGTAATGTACCAAAACACTGTGCAAAATATCAAATGTAAGTAGACATAAATTATATACACGAGACGGTGAGAAATGAGGTAGAGTGGTATTGAGACAGATGTGCAAATAGCTAACAAATGTGCAATTAGCCCTGACCAGCAGTGCAAATAGGAATTCTGGTTGGACCACAACTATAAGAACTATGAAGAACCCACCGTGGAGAGTTCGGAGTGCTGTCTGTCAGACAGAGGTGAGGTATTGTACAGTGAGAGGTATTGTACATATTGCTCAATTTAACTGTTATCAACATCTACTCTTGCTAAAGGACTACTGATTCCTTACAAGTCATAAACAGACACTTACTCATTCGGCAAACATGCAGCATTAATTTTAATTCTAATAAATGTGAAAAGCATTAACAAAAACTCTTGTTCTTGAAAGGAAATTTCAAAGGAAAACGTACTGGCTGTAGGATTGTTGTCAGAGAAGCTGGTATTTCAGTTTAGTATCCTTAATCTCTGATGACATAACATGGTTATTTTATGATTTAGTACTGTGAATATATAACATATTTCCCCTTTAACAAAGCTAAAATCTATGTGCATGGATCTACTAATAAGGCAGCAAACCACATGATCTCCAAGTCACGTAAGCTCTTCTTCTTCTGGAATATATGCAGAGTGCTGGGATCTATCCTTGTACTCTATCAGTGCACTGACCTCACTGAACCACAGCCAGATGCTCATAAATACATTCCCTTATTTCTACCCTTGTGTGGAT
Organism: Lutjanus campechanus; assembly: GCA_027495735.1. Taxonomy (NCBI): domain Eukaryota; kingdom Metazoa; phylum Chordata; class Actinopteri; order Lutjaniformes; family Lutjanidae; genus Lutjanus; species Lutjanus campechanus. Next base: position 47,057 of record JAJHUR010076711.1, on the reverse strand, counting down.
GCCAGTTGGGCCGGGAAGTGGGTTTGTTTTGGGTGTTCTCAGTATATTCCAGCCAGAGCCGCACTTTCACGTTGCTCATAAGAGAGCTGTGCTGCTGACTTCCTGAAATGCATATGTATTCCTGCTTGTGGTCGTCTGTCATGGTGGTGCTCTGTTGAAAGCTGCACAACTCGAGTCCAGTGTCTGCATAATGGAGACTTGTTTGTCCCGACACCCGTGGATTAATCAAGTGGACGTCTCTCCTCCGTGAATTGTAGTGCTGCACTGTGCGGGTCCGGATTCGAGAGTGTAAACGTGAAAACTGACTCCAGACTCTGGTTAAGCGAGCAGTTGAGCCTGCGTCGACCAATGTCAGAAACTCAGCCCACATGATTATTTTTTGGTCACATCTGGACACATTGCCTTTCAGTTTTAAATATGTGCATGTGTGTTTTAGATTGCAGATATTTCAGGAAACTTTCATGTCTCTCATCAGCTTTCCATATTTAGAAAGAGTAAGTGTATGCCTTTTAAAAGCTAATTAGAAGCATTAAACAAATTAACCGTGCTGAGCACAATCCAGGCTTACAGTAACGTGTGAGGTGGAGATCACTTCAACCTACAGCAAAGGAATGGGGGACCTTAGCTCACTCATACCGGTGGTGAAATGTCTGACATGTTTGCGCTGAGTAGGGACAGACAGGCCTGCAACCAAGCCTGGACTTGCTGGCCAAGAAAAAGCCCCTCATAGCTCCCCCATTTTCCTTAGCATGCCCCTTCCTGAATGAATGCACTGCCTAACCTGGCAGTCACTGGGTTTACAATAATGAGCAAGTGTGTGAAAATATGTTACTACTGTATGTAAATCGACCTTTACTGTCTGTTGTTTGCATTGTTATTGTTACTGCCTTTAGTGTAATGACTGGAAATATAGAAGGAAGTTGACATGAGTGGAAGTGAAACAACGGTGAAATACAGGTGAACTGGAGCATGTGACAATACAGCACTGTGCGTGGGACAAAAATTGAGAGAACAAGCTTGAAATAAAATAAAAGAACAGTTTGAACCACTTCATTTTGATCATTTTATTCATTTATTTATTGTAAGGCAATGACTGTATGAAACTGTATTTACAGTGGTTTAATAAGTATTACGCTCATTCAAAATAATTTACTTAAGTACAAGTACACATACAGCACTGTAAAAATACTTCAGTCCTGCATGAAAAATCTGACTTAAAAGTACACTTCTCCTAAAAACTAATGTATAGACTCACATGACAATAATCCTTCTCTATCATCACTTGTGACAACCAGCGTTTCTATTGGACAACTTGGGAACGAGACTCCATTTCAAACAAACAGATTGTTAATACTGAGGTATCAATCTGTAAACAGCATAGTTACTGCTGTGCTGTTGTGGAGCTCGTTTTAAAGGACCAGTGTGCAGGTTTTAGTTGCATCAAGCGGTAAGCTTGCAGATTGCAACACTTCAGCTCATCCTCGCATGTAAGCGAAGCTTAAGTAGCCATGAAACTCACACAGAATGGTTTGTCCATTCTGGGCTACTGTAGAAACAGTACAACGTGGCGAACTCCATGGACGAGGACCCGTACCCTGACCCGTGATTGTAAAATGGTTAATGGCTCTGATCCACAAATCCATGTTCATATTTTGCTTTGTTTAATGAAATAAGTATTTTAAGTATTTATAATCTGATTTTTTTCAAATTAATCCATTAATAATTTACTCAATGAAATGTCAGAAACAAAAAATCCATCAGTAAATATGCACCAGACTTCTCAGAAGCCAAGGGTAAATCATGTTGTTTGTTTTGTCAGACCAACAGTCCAAAGCACAAAGGTATTCAATTTACAGTAATTTAATAGTTCTAATAGGAAAGTACTGAATCATGAGTTGAGGGACACTTGGATATTTGGATTTTTTACTATTTAAAATGTATTATTTAGTCATTTTCATGCTGTATTTATTTTGCAAAAAAAAATCAAATAATATTTCAAATAATATAATCCCAGAGGATTGTGGCCAGCAAGACACATGAAAGTATAAACGGTTTGTTGCTGCACTCCTAATTATTTGTGTTTAAAGTTACAAGTGAGGTCCTGATTCATGTCATATATTGTTGACACCAATTGTATTAATAATTGTGTACTTTATGTGGTGGAGCCCACATGTGATGATGTTATTTGTTGGAACAGCTTTGGAAAATGTAAAATTACAAGCCACGATTTCTCAGTGTCAGTGTTGATGTAACCATATTTGAATTGTGTACACCCATATTATAGCTAATTATGGGTTTGGTCAAAAGTCTCAATGAGCTTCCTATAGAAGACTCGTAGTGTTATTAGATGTCAAGGAGAGCTTACCTTCATCCGGAGTAATTAGACGTTCAGAGCTGAACACGCAACATGAGGAAGTTATTCTGCCACCACCTTGCTACAACTGTCCTTTAATTAACTCATTACCCCAAAGACAATTTGTCCAAGATGATGAATCATATGCCATTTTATGCTGTTTAGTGTTATGTTAACAGGTTCAGGTTATCACAGCAGATTTGTCAATGGAAAGTCTGAGGGGGTGGAAACTTGTTGTCAACAACTGTGTTGATAAATCAAAGCCTCCCTGCTCTAATTCATGCTACAATTACCTCGAAGGAGAAGCTTTTGTGGAGGTTTTAAAGTGAGCCCATATGCTGCAGACCACAAACCTGTTGCCACATCTCCAAAACATCTACAGAGATGGAACTCCACTCGCACTCGAGAGTTTTCTCCTACAGAAAAACATGTCCCAGACCTCCTGTCCAAGACAGAGACACAATTACAACATCAAATAGGAAAAGTGCGGCACACTTCACAGGATCAGAGGGTTGAGTCTTTCCTTGGCAGTGAGCTGCGGTCCTGGCTTAGAGCCTCCTTCACTCAAAGACATGGCAAGGATTTCCCCATGACATAGTGCGCAGGATACTTACCCAAGGATAGGAGGAAGGAGCCAGTCGTGGACTGAAAAGTTAGGCATTCCTGTTCTTTGTCATTGTAATGATAGTGATTGCTATAATGATGATAATACATGCATTCTGTCTTCTCTAATCGGTGGAGTGTATGTATTTGTGTTTGGCTGGCCAGATTAGTGACATCATGTTTTAGCCTAATCTTTGCATTTCTGATGAAAATGGGTTAATTAAGTAATTTGATTAGAACATCTTGAGACAGTGTGTAAAATCAATGAGCTGAAGATAGGAAAAGATAAGTTAACACCCTTTTCCTAACATAAAAGCCTGTGACTCTCTGCCACATTGTTTAATACTCGAGATGTAAACCTTTTTAAAGGCCCACATATAGAATTTCCTTTAAAAAAAACAACAACTCAGTAATGTCCTAAACCAAGTGGGCACTGTAGGTTTTATCAAACATTACTCAAACAGAAGTAAATACTGCATTTGTTGAGGACTATTTTCTGCCATGGATTAATGTAAATCTGGTACTCGAGTATCTACAGTGAGACCACAGTGTTTGTGGGATTGGCTCAAAATAAAGTACAGTGGCCATGTTCATGGTAATAAAGGAACAAGTCACCCAATGCCAGCCCTGTCTCCTTGAAATTACACCTGTATACAACCAATTTGCAACAAGAAAATACGTTTTAAGAGAAACATAATGCAAACCGAAACGTGTTTTCTGTTAACATGATGAGAAAGTGTTGTCAGTAAATGTTCCTGGCAAGTTGCATAAATGTTTGTACTGAACACGTCAATAAAATGTTCACTGACACCATATTTCATTTGTTTTCCACTAAAACAGGCAATCTTCCAATGCACCAGTCGTAATGACACACTATCATTCAGTGGTTCGTGAGATTTCTTTATTACCAAAATGATGAGCCTTCCCCAATCTTAACCAAAGTGATTTTGTTGCCTAAACCTATCCAAAATCACAATATTTCTTTACCACAACAAAAGTGCCTTTGTTGCCTCAAAGCACGCAAAGTAACAATCTTCCTCTAACCCTTACCAAAGTGCTTTTGTTGTCTAAACCTACCTAAAATTATAATATTTCCTCACCTTAACCTAATCGCTTATGTTACCGTGTCTGGACACGAAGTCAGGACTGTGGTGCTATATTCCAGTGCTTTGTACACCCACCATTCACCCCAAGCGCCTCCTTGTGAATCCAGCATAAATGCATTGTTTCAAAGCAATGTCTGTGAATGTAATCCAGGCAGGAATTACATTGTCACCACAACGTAATTACAATTTAGTAATCCACAAACGTAATTTCTAGGAGACAGGTTTGCCAATGCAACGTTGTGACTCACTGACGTGTTTTTAGTTGGAGCTCCTTGGTGCAGAGGAGTCAGCTGTATCAGGCTTTGGGTACACACATAATATCAGTTCATTGTTAGTTTTTGTCTTTTCATGTAACTAGACTACTTTTCCTTAAATGGAGGCCTATGCAGGTTGTGGCCCATGTGCCAGACACAGCTCTTTTAAATTTTTCAATGGCCTGCAAGAAGCTGCCGACAAATTAGTATGTGTGTGATATATTATATATATAATAAATGCAAAAGTATATATTCCTGAGCTAATTTGAGACTGTATGATCTATACCAATATGCTAGTGGTTATGTCTTTTTAAAGCACATATGTGCTGTTATTGGCTGCAAAAGCTAATTCCAGAGCAAACAGACTTATAAGTATTTATTTTCTTTTCCAGTCGCAACAAGTAATAAACCAGTATGTTTATTGTGCAATAATGCATTGCTGTGAAGAGAAAAACAACATGAAGAGGCACTACAAGTCAAATCATGGCTTGTTTTCGTTTATCATTGCACTGTAAGAGTTAAATGACAGCATTGGATCAAGTATTCTGTGTGCCTTACAAACCCCCAGTGATTTTCCTATTTGGCCCTCTTGCTATTGCTTTAAAGTAAGAACCACATAGGGACAAAAGAGATGAGCCCACAATGCGCTTGTACAGTTTAGTCTCAAATGACCTGCCTTTCTAAGTAGGCAATAACTACAAATGAGTCACAGCACAAAACTAGCAGGGTGAATATTACATTCTCATCAACATACATGAGTTCAAGGAAATACCTACTCATGAGCTGCCTGAATAGCTTCAGTGCTGCTTGGCATAAGTTCATCAAGTGTATGAAACTCCAGTGAAAGGATGAAAACCATTCTTTTGGCAAGTTACCAAAGGTGTTCAGCTGGGTCAAGATGTAGTGACTGTGAAGACCATAGTATATGATCTACATTTTCATATTAATCAAACCATGTGGTGACCTGCATGTACGGAAGCATCTACATTAGTTATGTTTCTTTTATCATTGTTGTGTTATTTATTTTTAGATGTTCTCTTATGTTATATTATGTTATTCTGTTGAATGATGATTGTTGGAGCATGTGATGCATGTGATAAATTTACTAATGAACTAATAAACTGTTATCTTCACTCACTTAGGCAAGTTTTTCCTTGAATTTGTGTTGTATTAACTCTTTAATACTAGGACAGAGTTTTCACCTCTCCCAGAAGCATTTTAAAGGACCAGTACGTAGGATTTAGTGGCATGTGGTGATGAGCTTGCGGATTGTAAACACTTCACCTCCCCTTCCAAACATGTAGGAAACTACAGTGGTTGCTAACATGGTAAAAAATGTGAAAGGCCATGTCTATGCAACATGCCAATCTCTGTGGAAGAAGACTCTCACTCTCTGTAGACATAAACATCTCACTCTAAGGTAATGAAAACACAATGATTCTTACTTATAATGAATATTATACATTTCCGCCATATTCTGCTAATAAATCTTACACACTGGACCTTTAATCAACAGTGAATTTTAAACACATTTACACTGACACACAAAAAGTGAGTGTTTGCTGCCAGGTGTCTCATCATGGCTGAAAATATGATTCATATTCAAAGATTCTAAGACCATCTGGTCCTAATTTTTGGAGCACACATGATCCACCTTCAGCTCCTGTATCATAACTTTACACTACAGTGTATGAAGTGTTAATGCTGGGGGAGTTAAGTCGGTGTCAGTGGTATTTCTTCAGCAGGGCTGTGACCTGTCAACAACGAGGGAACCCTCTGAAAGTGATACTCACTCTTCAGAGACCGTTTGACTAAACCAAGCGAGACGTTATTAGCATTCTGGAGCTAAAATGTTTGAGTTAAAGCTAAAAATGGATTTGTCACTGTCTCCTTGTCTTCAGATGATTCATTCTGAGCCATTCTCTGCCCTCTTTCTTTCTTTTTCTAAACTTGAGCCCAGACAAGTGCAAGCAAGTCCTGGAGGACAGGTTTGATGGGCTACCTTTAATAGTTTTCTTTTCTCTGCATACACATCGGGGAAAGAAAGGCGTCACTTTTTCCAGCTGAATTGGGGATAGGCGAAAGGATAAATGTCTTTTGGGCATGTTTCTTTTCTGACAATGTTGTTACACAATTTTATTTATTATTATTTTAGTTTAAAAATGGAAAATGACTGTCAAAGATTAAATACATGATGGAATAGGGCTGACTTTACAGAGGTGGGGCACCTTTAAACACAGTGGCCTATAACTTTTATTGGGTGGCTGTACACTATGAAGGTGGGACCAGCAATAAAACCCAAAAGCCCTTTCAACTGTGCCCTTAGTTGTCTTCAACTTGACAAACTTACCAACATTCCCGCCACTTGTGTCTTCTCTTCATGGCACTCTGGTTCATATCAAGTTCTCAGGGAGAATGCAGATAGCAGCGATAGCATCGACAAGATGGTGCAAAGTGTTGACATGTTTGCAGAATCAGCCTGTCTGAGGAGGCGTGGGTCACGGGTGACTAAGAACACGCAGCCAGTTGATCATGTCATCATCTCTAAGCATTGTCGAGACTTAGGTCCGCGTTTTTCTCTTGAGAAAATGACTTACAAACTGAAGTGTTGGAGGCAGACCTGCACTGAAGAAATTAGGTCACTGAGTGAATTAAACCTCAAAGAGATGAAGCCGAAGAATCACCTTTTTTTCTGGGAATGTACTGTAAGTAATTTTTACAGTTGTCAATGAGTAAGCGATTAAGTAGCTCATATTTTGAGAATGTTTTAATAATCTCTACTAACTGACAATGCATTTTAATTTTAAATTATCCAGGTTAACCTGTCTGGCCTTGTAAACTCGAACGAGAGAGGCCGATTTGGCCAATTTGGGGAAATCTGTAGTAACCGGAGGCAGTGGCAGACTCAGGCTGTCTGAGGGCCAGGGGCAACAAAAATCAAAGGGACACCACCTGTACACGGCGGGGCACCAGCTTGGAGAAAATTATTATGCATTTAAAGTGGAACCATTCCAAGTCCTCATTTCGATTAAAAGTGTGTTGTATTTTCCCCTCTGAGAAGACAGTCCAGAGGGGTACTTTGCCATGTTTTGTCCACTTCAGGGGCACTTTAGTATGGAGGGCACTACCACATTTTGTCCACGAGGACACCCCCAGTTGCCACTTTATGATGTTTGTCCACTAAAAGGGCACTTTAGGTAGCATGGTGGCTCAGTTGGTAGAGAATCTGGCCCATATACTTCGGCTCTGAGTCCTCTGCAGCGGCCGTGGGCTCTGCTCCCACAACATTCCCCTACTGTCTCTCCCCCTTTCCTGTCATATCAAACCAAGGCATAAAAAGCACCATGTTTTTGTATTTTTTTTGTTTTTTTTTGTTTTTTGTTTTTTTAAAGAGACACTTCAGAGATCATTTGACCACATTTTGTCCAGTGGAAGACCATTTTAGAGCACACTATGTTTTTTCCACTGGAAGGGCTGAAAATATACAGAGAAAATATATATATTGCAATACTTTCATCAGTGGGCTATCACCATTGTGTACCTCATTCTGCAATAGCTAGTGACTTAACAGACATTTATTTATATTAAAATCTTCAAGATTGCCAATTTAAGAATTTCAAGATTTGGAAAACTAAAAATCAGTGCTAGACATATTTGTTATTTTGAACAGAGACCCTTCTTTGGATACCATGTGTGCCATAAAATTTGCTTTAGGTCCACCTATTTTCATTAAACTTAACTAAATGCTTTCTGACTCCAGAGCTGCTGTCTCTCAGAAATTCTTTTGTACTACTAATAAAAGACTCCCCCTTGTTCATGGTTGAACCGACTCATTGACCTCTAGAGTTTACAGGAAACAAGAAATTGGCCCCTTTCCAGTAATGTGAGAGCCCCAACTCATCATATGATACTTCAGATTTGCTATTTTGATTCTTAAAGCGACATCCCACCCCAGAACGATAATCCGCTTATCGTTCTGGGGTGGAATATCGCTTTAAAGCACCAATGTGTAGGATTTTGTGGCATCTGGTGGTGAGGTTTCAAATTGCAACCACCTTGCCTCACTCTCCCCTTCCAAGCACGTAGGGGAACCTATGGCAGACACAACCAAAAAACTTTAAGGGCCTTAAAGTCAGTGTTCAGTTTGTCTGTTCTGAGCTAGTGCAGAAACATGGCGGTGCAACATGGTGGCCTAATGGAAGGGGACCCACGCCCTCTGTACACATAAATGGTTTAGTCTTATATTTAGGAGATGATGCACTAATGAAAACATGCTTATGAATATTATGTTCCTTTTCTGACATAATCTGCAAATAGATTTTATTAATCTGTGTACTTCTCATGACCAGTTGTTTCCAATAATGTTCAAACCCGCCAAAAAAATCCAATATTTAATTCAAGCTAACTGTGTTTCATTTAGTTGCTAGTTGCTATAACTTCCGGGGAAACACTGGAAACACCAGATGATACATCACAGAGTTAGAAAGGAAGCTGAGCATGACTAAGTGTGATGTGAAAAAAACTTAAATACATTACCTTACGCGTTACATGTTTGCATTTTGTACAATAGATTTTCATCTATGATGATTTTTTAACAAGGAAGGTAACTCACATGATCTCACTGTCTCCTCAAAGTCCATCTTTTGTCATTGTTTTGGTTGAGAGACCCCTTGTGGCGGAAATTACATACTGTGTATTTAAAGGTGGGGTAAGCAAAGAAGAGAAAGATAGTTGATTGCTCAGTGTCATTGCCAGGTCATCAAATACCAATGTTTTGGATTGATGGCTCAACCTGAGCCAAAGAATCAATATTTGACAACTTGGGAATATGACTTAACAATCAACTAGCTTTCTCCAGAATCACTAACCCCACCCTTGAGAAGTAGTTATATATTTGTTATGCTCCTATAGTAAATAGTTGCTACCAACGTATTAGCCCGTTCATCCCATGGAGAGCACCCTGAGCAATTTGCGGTAATTTTCCAGAACGTTCCAGCTCATTCACGCGGCACACTCAGATAGATGGTGAAGTATTCTGAAAGACAGCGACAGATAGAGAGAGATGGGGGCAAAGAGAGGGGAAAGAGAGCATGACCGAGCTTTATTGCCAGATTGACTGAACAGAGACCTTTGAGTGAACTGCCCCTCTATGGGGGGAGTTTACATATAAACACCTTCAACATGCAGGTGGAAATATGGGCCAGTAGTGGTAAATAAATACTCTGGAGTCCTGGACATTTTGCAAACAATGGAATTTTTTTTAGATAAACTTGGACTTGAACGCTCCTTGAAAAAAAAAAAAAAAAAGATTGCCAAAGTATTAATTGCTGAAAGACCTGATGATTACCTTTAGATTATCACAAATCTTTACTTTTCACTTCAGCAACACACTAAAAGCCAACTCTTTTGACTTCTTTGCTAAAATTAATTTAAACTAGCTCCATATCAGTGATGAATGACTGCAGATGCTCATCCTGGTTGTACCAGTCAGATCTGTTTGTCTCTGATAATTTCAGTATTTGCATTCAACTCTGCTTCACATTCACACATCTGCACTAGCTGGTACAAACACGCCATCATCTGGCCTAAAGTGGATGTTGTTCACTTGATCTTCCACTCTCAAGAGACAGTGAATTTATTTCACTTTCTCCTGACGCTGACACACAGATAGTGCAAGTTTGTCTCCCACACAGCAGATAATCAGAGAACTTTTAGCCTGAAAGGAAGAAATTTGTGACTGAAATATAATTTTAATTCCCTATTTCATGAAATGATGTAGCGGTACAAAATAAAATCTGTGATTTGCAAAATACCTTCACAGACTGTGCATAGAAATAACATGTTGCTGATTTAAGACTTAGACTCTCAAATTCATTCCACATGTGTGTATGTGTGCAGGGGGCTTACAAACATGAAAACCATGTAAGAGTTGGTGTGTGGGGGTATGTAGCTGGACGTTGAATGTATGAAGGGGTACAGGACTGTGGAAGGTTTGGGGATTACACATTACATTTTTGGGTTATTTCAAGAAAGTTACTTTGCTGATTTGCTTATTGAGCTCAACAGTGTACTGAGGTAAATAATATACATTTTAGTAGGAATACTGGACAGCATTATCATGGACTTGCAGAATTAAGTTTACTTTTAAATTAGCTGTTAGCACTGTTGTCTCACAGCAAGAGGGTTCTGGGGCACAATGCAGAGCTTGTTTGCTCTCCTTGTGTCTGTGTGTGTGGGTTCTGCTGCGGTTTTCTCCCACAGACCAAAGACATGCAAGTAAATAGGTAAATTAGTGACTCTAAACTGCCTGTGAGTGAATTTGAGTGTAAGTGGTTATTTGTCTTTATGTGTCAGCCCAGAGATGAACTGGCGACCTGTGTACCCCGCCTCTCACCCAGTGTCATTTGGGAAAGGATGCAGCAACTTGAAGCCCTTCAAGGACAAGGGGTTACGAATGATGAATTTACACGTGTCATGGTTAAGTAGCTTTTTCATGCCCCTTTGACTAAGAGATTAACATTAGTTTGTACCTGACAGGTATGAGTTTAACAGAAGTAGAGAGCCATATGTAACAGTAGAGTAAGGAGCCTGCTGTGAACCTTGAGAGAGTGAAATTGAATATACTGTTTTGCTGTGTTGGCAGGGAAAAATGAATGCACACATTGGCAAGCTGCAGCCTAAAAGCCCATTTGTGCAAGGGCCACAGCCTGGCCAGAGTATTTTTTAGAATGATTTAAATTTACTTCATATCAAAAAAGGAAAAAAGAAACATGAGCCCTATTGACCCATAAAAAGATTTTTAAAATGAAGTGGCTTACTGTACATGTGGGCCACATCTAGCCAATCAGCTGCCGGGCACATCATGTGATCTGGTTCATAATGTCAATTTAGTTTTCAAATAGAAAGCTAAAAGCTGTTACCAGCTTGTAGATGCATTGTGAATGCATTTATAGCAATGCTCCTTATAGTGAAAGCACTTTTACACATGACGCAATTTTTTATTTTTCTGGCAAAGCATGATGAGTAGGGAGGGCCCCACACAAAGAGTAGCCGAGCGGCCCATGACCACCTTAATCCACCTCTGCATGTTTGTGTTGATCAAAAGATTATTCAAGGACAAACTGTAACCTGTTCATAACTCACAGACCAGAAGGATCAGAGAACACTACCAACCAAGCAAAGAGGGTTACAGTATGTTGGGAAAAGAAAATTTGAGTAAGCTGTACAACACTCATGTGGGCTTGATTTTTTTTTTTTTCCACAATGCCTTGCTGTTCAGATTCAGAGCAGACTGCAGAAGTTGAAGCCGCTCAGGTTCTTCAGAGATGTCATCTCAAATTACACGCCATCATTTCAAGGCATCATCCAGTAGATGGCAGCATAGGCTCATAGAAAAAGAAGTACATTTCCTCTCAAAAGCAAGAACCCTCCATAATACATGTTTTTTCTTCTCTGATGATTTAACTCATTCATAAGAATATCCACATCTTTTTTTTTTTTAAATATCTTTTTTGTGCAATTCTCCCAAAATGTGTAATAAAGATATGTTCAGATATCTTTGAAATATAAACACATCATAATGTAGGTACAACATAATAGGCTAGTCTGTGAGGCTGCCAGAGGGTGGCAGTCTTTACCCATGATTATTAGAGTGGGTTTAACACCTTTTATCAGCATCTCTTTATGGGATAAGGAAGGAGAAAACAATGACTCAAAACATCAGGCATCTTTTCTCAAGAGCTAAGCTGTGATAGTTTATTCCTTTGTGCTTTGGTAATTTCCACCTGTTTCATTTCATTCATTTATATTTTTTATGTGTGTCATTTGTAAAGAAATTCCTACAAGGCTTATGTTTAATTTCTAAAGCTTTTAGATTCTGCAACATTTGGGCTTAACTACTTTTTACAATTTGGTATGTAGCAGTCACAGAGACGGTTCATGCTGCCAAGGTCCTCCACTGATTAGAATATGATTCAAGTGATGAAAAATCTGACCCCGCATTGTCATCGTTAATCACTCCACCTCCATGAAAACGTCTCTGATGCTGGAGGAAAAAAAGGATACAGAGAGCACACATTTAGCTGAGTTCAGGGAATGTAATATCTCCATTACGAATGTCTGCGCCGAGCTCCACTGAGAAGTTGAAAAGACACCTCTGATTGATGTGACACTGTATGAAAAAAATATTGACAGCTAAGCCCACATTCCTCATCGGGTTCAGCGGTGTCAGCTTCCTTTTCTCTCCATCCTTCATCCGCTCAACCCCGTCCCCTCCACGATGAAAGTCGAACAAATCTGCTGACATTGATCCTGTCTCCTCGGCTGGCCTAATTTCATTTCAGCCTGAGAGAGACGGCTATCTCCAGAGATCTTGACAGACAATTGTATTTACTATTTTCTTTTCACAAGCCAATAAAGGGGGAGCAGTTATTGCATCAGATTATATGAAAAACCGTTTAATGATTCCAATTTATAACTCTAGACTGAATAATGATACAGTTAAGAGCTGACAGGCCATGATAAATGAAGGCTCATATAAAACATATTTAGTGTGAAGACTGGCTGGAGATGAATTGCACAGTGATACAAACTCATGATAAAGAACAGTAAGAGCCACTAGAAGACTTAATAATGTGCTATTCATTTTGAAGTGATTTTGCTGGTTAATAAAAGAGCACAAATTAAAAATATATTTATTGTAGAAAGACGTCTGGGAATATTGCCCCCCCATGTCTCCAGACACCCACCCTCACCCAATCTAATCGCTCCCCATCTCTTTAGATTGGACGTATCAAGTCCTCAGTTTCACTCTCAATGCATTCCGCTGTCTGTAACTTGCTTGATTTAGTGCAAGTATATGATTCCTTCCAGGGCATATATTACCTCTCTGAAGGGACTCGCAGCATCGTTCATGCTGGACTATGAGCCCATAACAACGACAGATACACCAAAGCTAAATTACCAGCGGAGTGTATCAGTAGAAGGCTCATCGTACAGGGGGAAAAAAATGATTCCCACAAATGAATATAGTTGATTTGTTCCTGTTGCAGCATCCTTGACTTGCAGCAGTGAAAACATGTAGTATATACATATCATTCAGGGGGAAAGGACCAATGTGCATTCACTGTTGCTGAATGTAGTGAAAAACCATGGTCAAGTGGTGAACCCTTTAAAATCATGGTCAAGGACTAGAGTCTATATGCAGGTACTGGCCCAGAGAATGTGTAGGGCTCTTTTCACTGAGATAGGACATTGAATTTACCAGATAAAATGTCCACCACACTTTCTATACATTATGACAACACTTCTCTGATTAAACTGGCTCTTTTCTGGAAAACAGTTCAACAACTTGTTTTGTGTTATTGCCATTGAAAAGAAGGTCATAATCATGCTGTTTATTTGTTGTGTGAAGTACTGTACATGTGATATATCCAGACATTGTAAAGGCAACACAGTCGCACAAAGAATCCACAATTCCTTACCTGCAGCAAAGAGGGAACAATGGCCGCCTCCATCCTCAGGTGGCTTATGATACATATACAGGCCCTCGAATGCTACCCGTCGCCTCTTTGTTGCTCAGGGTGATGCACACCGAGAGAGCGACAACATCAGCCATCCATTCGGGCCGTCCGTTTTTCCAGACAACATACGAATTTGAATAATAAAAGTGTGGTGCAAATGAGAAAATGTAAATGAGACTAAGGACAGGCAGACACTGGCCCTCATTTGATGAACAAGAAATGAGGAGCGAGGTAAATTATCCCAGGATCATGTTCGTGCTGACACCTGGGAGACAGATGAAGTAGAGGCCATTGTTTTTATCTGAATGCAGACACAGAGGGGGCAGAGGAAGCACATCAGAATAGGTGACCCCCCAGCTCTGTTTGTTGCCAGAAGAAGAGCTGGATCAAACAGGGGATCCGAGGGGTTGAGCAGTCTGTTGTGCCTATGTGAGCACTGCCTTTGACACTGACACAGATTGACACAGACCACGCACCCACAAATGAATATTACATAGAGGATCATTTAGGACAATACTAATAGCTTTGGCATATGTGCCCATATTGATGGGAGGTAGTGGGTTCAAAATCATAAATTTATTACAGGTTCTGGTTGATTTTTGTTCATACAATCATTTCAAGAGAAAATTTGCCACTTTTCATGAGAATGGCCTTTTCATGTGATTGTAAATTGTCAGCTGAAGCAATAATTCCTCTGTGCGTTCTATTGACTGAGAATGCTGAGTTCTCCTCCTCATAGAGCCGTCCTCACATGTACCAAGATGCATTGCATGCGAGCTTCTGATGCCCACGGCCATGTTGCCATGTATCATGACCCTGGCCTATAGCTATCGTTGTATTGGCTAAAACATAGCATTGGTTGACAAAAGTGCTCATCTAACATGCTCCCTGGCTCCACAGAGGTGGAGACTAGAAATATAAGCTGAAATAACCTGTAGTTCTTCCTTACCTCAGATGTCAACAAATTTTGCAGCAAGAGAACTCATCTCTCTCTCAGTGTAGCACACGCTTAGACATTTATAGCTTCAGTTGACAGCATTTACCATCAACACTGACTGGACATCCACATGGAACGTGCCAAATTTCCCCTTTAACATCAAACGCTCCATTAGCAGTTAATGGAAATTCCAGGTAATGTCTTTGCGAGCAATGCTAGTAGCATGGTTCCAGCTATGCTGGTATGCTAGCATGCAAAACTTTGGTGGTGACCATGGTAATCATTACATCTGTTCGACATTAGTGTGTTAGCTTGGTCATTGTTTATATGTTAGCATGCTGATATTAGCATTAACTTCGAAACATCACTGTACCCAAGTACAGCCTCACAGAGCTGTTAGCATGAGCTTAGACTCTTAGTCTTGATTTGATTTGTGACTCCCTGATTAATGTTGGCCATAAAATCCTTGCTGTGACATTATTTGTCACAGGTTTAGCTGTTTATTGGGGATAAAGTTGGGACACACGTCAGGTGTGTTTCCCCAGGGACTAGGAATATTATTTTACCCCTGAAAAAGTCTCTGCCGAGGGGGTAGCATTTTTCCTCGAGTATTGGAACATTGGAGCTGGGACTTGTAGTGCTGAAGAGTAGGTTGAAAAGCATGCAAAAGGACCAGCAAGGTCCAGGCCTTTTTTGTCTGCCACTTTTTACAGTGTTTTATAGTGTGTAACTGTTGTTTTTTCATACGTCAACTGACTAGTTCGTCATGGATCATCAGACTGCAGTGGAAACGCAGGCAATAATGGGTTGAAGGAACCTTTTAGTTCCTGGAAAAGTAGGTCCCAGGACTAAAAGTTCTGGGTACTTCGGGCGGAAACGTAGCTTTATATTATTGTAGCCTGATGAAACATTTTTAACATCTCTACTGCACAGGGTGTAACTGTAGATGGCCATTATTTTTGGACCCACGTTTCTCACTTGTGATAGGTGTTGTCAAACCTGCAAGTGTACCAGAAAGTTCAAAGAACTTGCCATACAATGTATATCTCAATATTTGCTATTTAAACAGTTTAGAAACACAACCATTATAATTATGTATCTGCAGATAGTTTAGATTGTTAAAGCACAAATGACAGAGGGAAATTACTGACTCACTTATGTACTTAATTCAAAATGAATGTATCTACGTAATTTGCTATAGAAATCATTCACGCTACAGTACACGTACTCGGATAGAACAAAAACGGAAGGAAGTGAGTAATAAGGACAGCAAAGCAAACCAGGCAGAGGCCTATAAAAACACAGCTTCTTCCACTCAACAGTCCCCTCCTTGAGATGCAGATCATCCGTGATCACCTGATAGTTCCGGACACAGGCAGGGCTTAGCTCTTGCCGACCTCTCAGAGACAGCCTAGCAACACCCTCTGCCCTCATCCCACACACTGCTTCTCTCTTCTTCACCACCTCCCCCAGGCCTCCCACCCAGACCCTCAATCCTTGGAAGAAGACCCCAGGCCAACGGTGAACAAGGGGCTCCTGAATGGGCCCTGGACTGGCCTTTGTCTGGCCCTACTGCAGAGTCCCTTTATTTACACAGTCTTTAACGCTGTATGTTTTCTTGTCTCTTAATTGCATTGGCCTTTGCTGCCCCTTGGTCAATCAATACCATCTCTCCAATGACATCAGCAGCTCTATTCAGCAAGGTCTTTCCAGGTGATGGGTGTTTCGTGGGAGAGATGGTGGGAACAAGCCTTGAAAATATAGACCCACAGCTTTCTTTCGTCCCTTCCCTGACCCCATATATATATATATGTGTATATGTATATATATATATGTGTGTGTGTGTGTGTGTGTGTGTGTGTGTGTGTGTGTGTGTGTGTGTGTCTACGGACCTCAATTACATACTCGTATAGCAGCATATCTGTCGATGTATGTAGGATATCTACCTGTCTAGAACCCTCTATGTCAGGGGTTCTCAAACTTATTACTCAAAGGGCCGCAACTGATTTTTATTTGAGGTCAGAGGTCCGAAACGATTGGTGACAACAGAATAACATTTAATCAACTAATGTATAACTTTAAAGAACATACATTCAATTTCAACACAGTCAATATGGTCAAAATACATTCAAGCCTAGTTAGGAGCTCAGGCAATTCTCTCATGTAAAATTAATGCATGAACTCAACACAAAAACAAAACACTCTCCAGTAGTTTAAGAAGAAACCTAATGTATTTACTGTAATAAATCATAAAATGACCATGATATGTCATCAGACATTAAGAAAATATGCTGAGTTGAAATACTTGCTTGTCTGACAACAACTCTACAGCCAAGGTGCCCTTTGAAATTTCCATTCTGACCTGTAACTTGTGTCATTGTTTGCCTGTTTCACGTTAATGAGTTAAAATTAATGAAGAATGTTTGAGTTGGTTAGTGTCTGCTTATGAGTTAGAAGAAACCATCAGTAATCTTCTAGAAGGAGTAGATGAACAAGATTAAAAGTCAGATGAAAGTCAGTTACGAATTCGATATCCAGAGACTTGAAAAGTGACAAATTAAAAGTGCATTAAAATTAATAAATGAGCACAAAACTGAAGCGATCAAGTGACAGCAGCCTCACAGCGTTTGTAAGTAACATGGTGGGCGTCTATGTATTTTCAAAGCAGTGGGCTTTTGTTTACGGGAGACGGCTGAAATTTACATTGACAGACAATTGACAGTTATAAAAAACTGATCAAATCACATTTGTCACTTGTCATTGTCAAATTACAATGTCACACTCAACTTGCACTCCTGCAGTGTTCCTGCAGCCTGCCTGAGCTTCCTCAAGTCTTAGGAGGAGTGGGCGGGGTAAACATCTCAATTCAGCCATAGATGGTGTATTAAATAGGATTTCAACCTTTACCATGACAGTAACATAAATAAGGGAAATAAGTCACATTAGAACCACATTTATTTGGGGACAGGATTGGCGTGTCCAGAAACGTCCCCATTTTTAACTGCTAAAAACAGACTGCATGGTGAAACAACAATAGTAATCTTCACGGCAAGTAAGACCAGGCAGCAGAGTCTATTGTTTGACATATCAGTTGCATTGTGCTTGTTTTGAGGTTTCATATTACTCCTCTTCTTCTTCTACTAACTACTTGCTTGCACTAGTTTTAGCTGAACAAGTGTCCAGTGAATCCACAACATCACCACAAACACCTTTTCAAGCCAAGTACGCTGAAGAGAAGAGGAGGAGGAAGGCTGGATATGAATAAGACTGAAGGAGATGCAGGAGGAAAAGTAAAGATATAAATACAGAGCCTGACAGTTTCTTTTCTTCAAACAGTGTTTTTCAGATAAATTACAAAAATTACAATACCTCAATAATGCCGTGAGGGAATTTTTTTCAAACTTGACACAACTTGACTTGGACTCAGATTAATTGGTTAGACTTTTGGTGGTCAAAGGACAACGGCCGAGGTCATTGTGACCTCATGTCTGTCCCGGTTTCATGAAGGCGTTATCTTAGGCACACTTCGATGGAATTTCTTCAAACCTGGAACAAGCACCCACTTGGACTCGAGCATGACCTGATTAGATTTTGGTGTTCAAATGGTCACTAAACACATTTTTGACCAAAACTTAAGAATTCATACACTAATTATGACAAACTTAAACACAAATATCAAGAAGGATAACATGATGACATCTTATATCCAAAAGGTCAAAGGTCAGCTTCACTGAGACATCATAATGTTCAGCTCTCTATCAGTTCTCTCGACTCCTCTATATTCCTCTAAGTGAAGACAGCATGTTTCTCACTGGAAATTATTCAGTGGAATCATACATGTATAGTGACTTCCATTTTGCCAAGAATGCACTTAATACCTTTTATTAAAACCCTTCAAAGTTGCAGGTCAAGATTGTGGCAGGTTCTATATTAAATTCCTTCAAAGTCTTCACGACATACATTATACGAGTTTGGACAGACATGGATGTAAACTGCAGCTTGACTGGTTTGTAGTGACATACAGCTGTGAGGCAGCTATTCTGTTTGACTGCTCTGCTCAGCCTACTTCTCACTGTGCTAGGGGCCGCAAATGATCAACAGCTGCTTCAATTTGAAATATTGTTTCAGTTGGGGACAGTGTATGTGTGGGTCATGTTAATGTTAGCGGACCTTCACAAATCTCTGCTGGTTGCATCTGGCAGTTTTGGGGGGAATGCAGTAGGTGCTTCACCATCTGTTGCCTGACAGGGATCTGCATTCTACTGAGTGTACTCTTGTAGTTTACCATAGTTTCACTCACCATACTGTAAAGTATGATTTTCTGACACTGTTTACAAAGTTTCCTACTTAATAAGCCTATACAATTATATCAGTCGGCCTGCGCTGTGGTTTATTACAGTACAACAGTTACCATGATCAAAATACATGAAACCAGAATTGTCCCTTTTTTTTATTTCATGGATAATAACATAGGATATGTTGATGATACATTGACCACCAAACTGGAAATGTCCCCAGTTTTCATTTCAGAAATCTGGTCACCTTACCTGGACTGAGGTCCGAACTTTGAGAAGCTCTGCAGTCTCTGCCTTTGTTGATTCCCAGTTGATGCACTCATGGGAATATGTGTTTGCTGGGGAAGAGGGTGTGTCTTCCTCAGCTGCGGGCTCAGCTCTCTGGAGTCCATAGGTGAGCTCACTGCATGATAAGTCGGCTTGATGTGACAATCAGTGCCATCAAAACAATTTTGCCGACCCTTGACTCTGGAGGAGGGCAGGAGAGAAAGAGGGAGTTGACATGCCTTTACCAATCGTGAGTGTGTGTGACCAAGCACATTAATCATAAGAGGTCTAACCCTCTCCTGTGTCCAATTCAGCGATGATTTTCTAGTGCAGCACCATGGCAATGTTTAGACAGAGCCGGACGTAATTATCTTTTTTGTGTACTTTAATAAGGAGACATCCGAGTGTTCAGATGACAGGGGCACACACACCACAAAACTACCGTACAGTGATATTATCCCCTTCATTCTGTGTAATTAAAACATAAATAATTAAATGCCACTAACTAACATAACTGGTATGCAAATTCGGTGAATTTAGTGAGTTGAAGAACACAGGGATTTTTTTTTTCGCCAAATGGGGACCATTTAAAGTTGACCTTTGGAAATGTTATTTTGAATGCAATGTGATGGTGCTGTTTAATTTGAAGAGGTACTTATCTCAAAGTCAACATCTTACTTCTGTTTTCCTGACGCACACTCAGTCACCATATATTAGGCAGTAGCCTGGCAACCACAAGAGTAGAGCCGTACCAAATGGATATGTTTGCAATATGACAGGCCCGGTGTGCTCCTTACCGCTGACCCTGCCTGCCATTTTGTTTCTGTCCTGCGAAGGTGTCAGTGATAAACGTTACCTTGTCTCAGCAGGTGTGCCTGGATGGAGGGCCCTGTCGCACGGAGGGGGTCACCAACCCCACAGTGTTTCCCCCATTTATTTGAATAATGGCCCATTAGGACGGCT
Organism: Lutjanus campechanus; assembly: GCA_027495735.1. Lineage (NCBI taxonomy): Eukaryota > Metazoa > Chordata > Actinopteri > Lutjaniformes > Lutjanidae > Lutjanus > Lutjanus campechanus. Next base: position 26,758 of record JAJHUR010076711.1, on the reverse strand, counting down.
GGATATCCAATGTTAAAGTAGCTGTATGTGTCTCCTAGATAAAAGACATAATTACCTGAGAGAGGGAGGATGTGTTGGTGCACACTTTTCCTCAGCTGGGCTCCAGAGCTCAGAATTAACACACACTCCTGCCATTAGGTGGCAGCAGAGAGAAGTTTTACAGGGGTGAGGGCCTTGGCCATGGCTTACACACAAGCATCACCACATTTGCTGCATAAACAAACTGTTAGTGCACAGACAAATTGAGCTAATAAGTAAAATTCTAAAAAAGCATCCATGGCAATTCAGTTGAAACTCATATTGACACAATTTGAAGGCTATCACATCGTGTATTTTTGGATTTTCAACTACATCATCACAGCTTGTCCTTTTCGAGCTGGATACACTTATTCATGTTTCAAATCAAATTTATTCAAATATGCGGCAGGACATTCATTCAGTTTCCCAAATGAAGGTTTCTCTAAAACTGCACTATGTATCTTTTAAACTATTTTCAGGCAATGACTGTTCTCATTGAATTGCATAGTATCATGGTGAACAGAGAGTGGGCAATTTGTAAACCTTTGGCTTGCTGAGTGATGGAGTTGTCCTTTTTGGTCGCCATTGTAGCTCCTTTTGCCTTTCATAATTCTGGTTCAAGAGAGACTTGCCATGCAGTCAATGGAAATGTGGATTGGAAATTTGGAGTGGTATTCATATGAACCAAAAAGATTGCCAATTAAAGATGAGTTCTTTATCATTTATTTGCCCTTGGGGTTTTATTCCTCAATTGCTATCACCTTATAAAAGCATCCTTTTAGCGAAAAGAATAGAAGCCCATTTTCGTGACCTCCTCTAATGCATTTTCCATCCATCTTCACTGCCTCGAAAAAAGTTTTCACCTCTCCACAAAACATGTTAATTGCCATCGTGGGCCCAGTATAAAGAAAATATCTACCTGTTAATTATCCAAATATGTTGGCAACCCATCTGCAGACAGCCATTGAAATTACTAAATTGTGTTTTCTCCTTTTCGGCTTTCATTTTGGACACATTGTTAATCAAAAGGCTTCAAAAATGTGCAGATGGGTAATCCTTGTGTCTGCAAGGAGCAGCCTGGTTCAAGGTGAGTGTTTCATGCCCCTAAGCCCTTCTGTTTCTCTCCATTGTGCTATTTAGGTTACATATCCTGATGGGATGTTCACCGTACTCCAATAGGGACTTTCTTTGCACACGTGCAGACAGACAGACACACACACAGACACACACAGAAACTCACGCAGCCCTAAACATGCACTCACTCATACACTGTGCTACAGACAACTACACACTCACCTCATAGCAAAGATTAGTCTTCAGTGTGTAAAGATTGTTCAGTTTTTATGTAATTATTGATTTTAGTGAGATCTGAAGCCAAAGAAATGTTTTCCTGTTTATCATGGAGCTACACACAACATTGAAATTCTAACTTTAAACTTCTTGTGTGCTATAAGACTAAAATATTTGAAGTCAGTGGTTTATGAGGCAAAATTTTTTTTTTTTTTAATCAATCGATATTGATGAAAGAAAATATTCACAGTGTGTTTTAAAGCAGCACAAAGAGAACTCAGCCAAAGAAAATCAATGAGCAGTGGTTTGTTCAGTATGACTGTAACACTTAATGTAGCCATAACTCACCATCTTATAGAAAAAGTTTATCATCATGACAGGTTTGGTCCAATTGCCCTCAAAAACTACCGTCAAGCCCTAAGATATTTAATCTTATTTTGATTACAACATTTCGTGGGATACCCAGTTTCATTAACAAGTATGATCTAGTAATCTCCTTTCTGTAAACTAGTTGGATGTAGTTTTCAAGAGACACAGCTTTTGAGGTTGAATAAATATGCCATCTGGATGGAGATATAGGACTTAAAATGAAGGAGAGCTCGCTTTAGCAGGATTTTTGTCCACGCTGCCATAGCAGCACTAAATAAACTGCCCCACTGACATGTGGTGTGCCACATGTATGGATGTATTTATGGTGATTCTAAGTTTTGTCTTCACCTGTATGTTGCTGTGTTCTGTATTTTCTATCTGTGCATTTCTGTATTGAATTGACTGTGAAAACAAATCTGTCTCTTGGAACAATAAAGTCTAATCGAACCTGTTCATGTGACGATGTTTTGCAAGTAATTAATTCTTCAAAATGACTTTGTATTTTAAAAAGTACATTCTCATTCATTGCAGTGTAATCTGCTCTTGTACTTTAAATTCTGATCAGTTTGATTTAAAATGTATTTGTATAACCACCATATTATACAAAAGCAGGTCAGAGTGCTTTACAAAAAGACACACTACGCAGGATTTTCCAGAAAAACAAACAAACAAATAGAAAAATGTATAGACTCATATTAAATCTCTCTCAATGATCACTTATGACCTAATGGAAGTATGTGGTGGTGCTTCTATCTGCAGAGACCCTATCCTCTGCATATATATCCTTATTTTTTCAATATTTTGCTGTGATCAGGACGCTTTACCAACCCAAAGCATCTGTATTTGACAGCCCGGGAGTGAGACTCAACAATATCTTTCCCGTGCGTTTACAAACAGCTACTAACAAATCCTGCATATTCAACCTGTAAGTCTTCTTGTGTTCCAAAACAAAACTTCCAGATGCACTGAGGGGATTTGGAAATGAAGCCCAGGTTTTCAATATGTCTCCTGTTCAAATTATTCTCTGCAAACATGTGTCTGTCTTTATTAGACATTGTTGTTGTAAGTCCTCAACCAGAGTGCAGCAATTACTTTCTTTTTTCCAGGCAGGCTAGCTTTCTGAAACAAACTCTTACTAGGAAAATATCTGCATCCTATACCTTACCAGTATACCTTACCAGTGGTGTCTCCTCACATGACTCACTGTATACTCACAACTCATCCTATAAACCATATTTTCATTTTCAGTGCCACTTTACAATAAGACTACCCTTATAAAAGATTCATAAATGGTTCATAATTAGGTTTATTAATTAACACTTTTTTTTTTTTGATTTTCACATTATCAGGGTTTGATCCATTCTGGCCAACCACATGAGGAAGATCTAGAAGAGTCACGCGATAAAATCATTTGATCCCTAATCACATTACCGGAGGACTAAACCAGTAGTTAGCCAGCTGAAGGAAGTCTACTGCACTTGCTTTATGGGCCATACAATGCAATGCCGTACAATGATGGAAGCTTTGCAAGAGCTCCGAGAATGTGGAACGACCTTCTTGAGGAGATCAGGGCAGCAAACTCTGTCCTATCTTTAAATCACTTTTAAAAGCCCACTTTTTTCTCTCCTTGCATTGATAATGTGTTTAGTTTTTATGTCTTTTAAATCATTCTTGTTTTATTCTCTTTTTTAATGTGTTCTGTTTTTGTTTTTTTTATCGTACAGCACTTTGTAAATGTGCTTTAAAAAGTGCTATATAAAAAACTTTTATCATATATTCATACATCTATGGTTCTCATTTTTATTTCATTTATTTGTTATTATACAGAAAAGGATTAAAAGTAATATAATAAAATTAAAACTGGTTTACAGCATATTACTGATCTGCAACACGTATAAGACAAATTGCAAATCACAATTTTTCAATGGGGCTTTGAAATGGTACAGCATATATCATGGATCCAGATTTCACTAAAACTCCAGTTAATCAGTCTTTATCTGTTGTCAAACATGGTGGCAGATCTTTGTTAACCAAAAGCATACACCTTAAACTTTTTTGTGTGCAGCTTCAATGCTGCATTGAAGTGCTTAACAGTGTTACAGAGAAAGCAGAGTCAAAGTGTGTGCATGCACTGTCTACCCACATTATAATCAGTTCATCTGTCATGCAGGTTCTCAAGTTAAAGTGGCTGAACAGCCAAATCTGAACATTGCATCTTAGAGTAGAGTGATATTCCCTACTCATAACTTATTTCACTAAGTGTGTCTCTGATTAGCATGCACATGTTGACATTTCTGCCTTCAGAATGTCTAAATAAAGGACTAATACACCACATTAACAATCATTTGTCATCATCATCATGCCCTGGTCAAAATGTCAGGTTTCATGAATAGAGGCTGATATTACTGTACATACAGTATGTATTTTTCATTAAGATACAAGGAAATAAACGTCCTTGAGACATCTCTCTTCTAATTCAACGTGTCCATTTGTCCATGCAGGACTATTCAAATGCGAGAGTTATATTCTTCCTTCCCCACTTCACTGTGGACCTACTGTTGAAGGCAACAGTCAATATCTTTGCAAAGCCTTTGAATCTGTGCTCCAAAGCTATTCTGTGCAGCTGGAGGGAAGGCAAGGACGAGTTCACCTGTCTTGCAACGATCTGACCTTGACTTCTGCTACTGTATATTGTTTCAAAAAATGGAAGAGGTCTTGAAAGACTAATGTGACCGAACTATTGCTCTATGCATGTCTTAAGTTTCTCTCTTTATAAATTCCCTCCGGTTCTGCAGATTTACGCCGACTGGCTACCTTGGGGGAGCTGCAGCACCTCCATTTTACGCCACTCGTCAGCTGTTGGCTTTATTTACTGGATGATTTGGTTCTCCAACCATTTAAAAGACCTCTCCAATGGAAGGGAGCAATTTATTGTTGAAGTGGTCATAACTTTGATTTGATACGCCTCCTTTGCTTTCAACCTTGGAAGATGGCTATTGTGCACAGTGTTGGAATTGATCCTGTCAGGTGACTCTCTTGCTTATTTCACAGACATACAGCCACATAGTGTGCCTTTCAACTTATGAGGCAAGAAAGCAGCCTCAGTAGGTTATCTCGTCCACGCTTTACAATTTGTTCCCAGTATCTTACAGCGTTCATATGTGAGGAAACAGTCCAGTTTCTTCATTTATATGCCTGCTCTCACATCAGCTGCCCTATCTTTATGGTACCTGACTCAGTCGACATATGGGGCTAGTTAAGTGAAAGTTTTGATTGGATCAGTTCTGCATTATTATTTGAAGCTTGCAGCTTTTCAAGCGTCTGACCTTGACTGGAGCATTTGTTTTGTGCCCACATGCCACAGGGGCTAACATGCTTACAGAATGTGTCAGCTAAGTACTGTATTTTTGGCCTTTAGACTCAGCAGCAGGGTTTACAAACAGCTATATGGCTCTCCAAGGCCAAGCACTGGCCTTGCACCAGATGCTTAGCGCTGGAAAAGAGGTATTCACGTCTAAAGTTATTCGTGTCAAGTAATGCCCACAAAACCCTTCCACGCAAGCCATAAATCCGATTTTTTGATGGAAATACCAGACATTTCATGAGTGCTCTAAAGGAACTTTTTTTTTCTCAACCCTGACACAGCGCACCACTCTCACACTCCCTTCTTCTCCAATAGATAACACAACAGGGCAAAAATGTTAAGGCCGATCGCCCCTGCACTCCACAGCTCCTCAAATTCACAATGCACCGTTGTCATTTAAGAAATGGTAATATTCACTGGTGTGCGGAATTGGGCACTTTGTCGGAAAACAACTCATCTCCTCTACTTTAGCTTCACATCTCTTGAAGGGCCAAAAAAGACCCATTCAGTCGCCTTAACACCGAGGGCTTTGGTGATCTAATGCTAAACCTCTCTAAGTGCGTGTATTTGTGAAGAAAAATTGCTAAGCCTTTCAAATTGATAGGACTGGCTATCATCATGTATGAGTCTCAAAACGTTACAAGTGAGCCCTCAGGTTTAATCAAACTTTTTTTTTAAAGTGTATCTTCCATGAAAATCAACCCAGTCTCCCTGGCATTTGTGTGTCGAGAAGCTCTCCATCTTTTCGTTCGCCTCGAGTGGTCGATACATTAAAACTTGAACTGATTGATTTCAGAATGCCGTGCCATCAGTGTCCTTACGCAGCCGCTAACTACATCTGAAGTATCTTAGTCATCAGGCTTTAGGCCAGGGATTGATAATAGCTTGACCGGCGAGGCCTATCTTACCCATCCTTTTTCAGAAGGTCTTGTATTTAGCACCCAGAGCACTTGTGGCAAATCTCAAACAGCACAAGTGTATTCACAGAGCGGCTGAGTGGAAAGCTTTTTCTCATTCGCCTGCACCTCATGAATACATTCCAACTCTAACTAACTACTTTGCCTTAATGTGGAATTTCAAACGAGCTATGAGGCCAATTTATTTATTTGTATTCTTTGCGTCTTAGCGCTACTCTTGAGCGCAGTGATGGCAGGGAGGATAATCTCTGTCTTTCATCAGCAAAGTGGCCCCGTACAAAAACCCCATCAGTAATGTATTCGCTATTGATTGATGGTCGCTCCTGCACTACCAGGCAACACCATTATTATCATGCATAGATTCCAGACTGCCCACAATAAAATCATTGTCCTGATTTAAGTTATCCACCTCCCCCCCAGAGGTGTCATAATAGCACAACTGGTGTTTGCCTCGCATTGCTTTCTTCCTCAACAATCACTGGCGTTCCCTGTCATCATCTTTACACCATCAGTCAGATACTCTTTCGACCTTTGATACAGGAGAGGATGTTTTCTATACTGGGAGATATTGCCGGTGGACGTGCAACAGGTGTAAATAGATGTGCTGAGGAGAGAATCAAGAGACTTTTATGAAAACAGTTCAAAAAATAAATAAAAAAGTGAGTCATCTAGCAGCTCTTTTCTGTTTAACAAGGTGTGTTAAAGACCGAACATCAAGCTGAATTGGACAATAAGCTGTCTTTCTTGCACTATGCATGCATAGTATACACACATATGTGCGTGTGTATATATAAATATATGATCTACATAAGCTAACGAGACAGTCCGAATCAGATGAAACAAGCCTGTTTACATTTTTCCAGGAAAAGCTGCAGTGAGAAGTACTTTAGCAGTTTTATAGTTTCATTTACTTATACTTTTTTGTCTGTTTGTTTTTTGTTTTGTTTTTTTGTTTTTTTGGTTTGTTTTTTTGGTTTGTCTTTTTTACTTTATATTTTGTGGTAGTGGAATATTTGTGGTATATCTTGTGCTATACCGCTTTTGTCCATTTGTATTTTACTATGGGTGTAGAACTGCTGGTAGTAATAACATCGTAAAGCAGAAATACAAAATGTTTTGTAATTTTTGTGTGACTTAAAAACAGATCTACATGCGTGTATGAGTATATGCAACTATTTTTATAACATAAAAAAATAATAATTATTGGTGGGGTTTTTTTCTTTCTTTTTTGGCACTAATGTAGATTATTTTTTAACATTTTATAATAAAACCACTGTGCAGAGATTTTGGTATTTACAGCTGCTATTGTCTTTCTGACTATGCGTTGCTAATGCTTTTTCCCCCTCTCCTCTGTGGCCTTGGCTCACTCAGTTGCGGGTGTTTTCAGTGTCGACACATGTGGATCTATGTGGCAAACATTATGTGTTAGTGGTCCGCCTCATGGGAGATGCCCGGGTCCCGAATCATTGTGAATTACTGTGACCTTGGTTATCAATCATTGTATCAGGGTATCTAATGTAAACGCAACTGTGGCGTGGATAACATGCCACATCTGCTCTCTGGACAGCGCTGCTTCTTGGTTACCAAGCGATTTATTAGAGCGCCCTGTGTGACGAATAATAGGTCGCAGTAGAAAGATCAACCAGCAGCTCTTCCATAGGCGCACAATTATCTCTTAAACAGGCTGTTGTAATATTCATTCACCTACATTTATACTGCAGATAGTTTCGTGTCCCAAAAGCAGCCCAAAGACAGAAAACTAGTTGTGCGGGTTAAAAGCAGCGTCCGCAGGGAGCTGTGTTTGCGCTCAAGACCAATTTATTGCCGATGAACATATGGCCAATATTTTGTCTCACGTCATAGCAAGGGGAAAACAAACACCATGCAATGTGAGCGAGTCAGCAAGAGCAGAGCCACTTGGCCAGCTATGCAAACGCTCTTGGACAATATGAGAAGAGGAGCACTTGCTTTCTGGGTATATAAACCACATCAGGCTTATCTCTGCACGCACTCCTGACTCCCATTTGGAGATATTTCATTAACTCTGCGCGCTGTCTTAACGCTGGCTACACAGTCAGCCCCCCTCCGGTCTAGGTAAGCGCAATGTGATGCTCCACTCAGTTTGCATAGTGTATTTTCTGTTTTTACCAGCTTATTTTCCTTTGCTGTTATTTTATGCGCCTCAGCGCGCATCTTTACTCTTTGAGTGTAGAATGACCCTGATCTTTTTAACTCTGTTTAGAGTATGACGGTTATTCACAGTGTAGGCCTGTGTGTGTGTATTTAGCCCACAGTAGTTGGTGATTATTACGCACCCACGTGGGCAGTCTGTGCGTGCGAGAGTGGCCTGCACCTTCAACCAGGAGAATGACATTATTTGGATACATGTAAACGCAGAATTATTTTAAAATATGTTTGATCCGAGAAGAATTAACCTGGTTTCTCCAACGATCAAAAATTAGAGCTGCAACTAAGGATTATTTTCACTATGAATTGATCAGCAAATTATTTTCAGGATTAATCGATTAATGTTTAGTCTATAAAATGTCATAAAACGTGAAAAATGCTCATCACAATTTCCCAGACCCTAAAGTGACTCTTTGAATGGCTTCTTTTGTTCGACAAACAGTCCAAAATCTGAAGACTCTTCATTTGCTATGATAAAAGAGTATGAAAAGCAGCAAATCCTGACATTTTAAGAAGCTGGAGCGAGCAAATGTTTGACGTTTTTGCTTGAAAAATATTGAAATGATTAATGACATCAAAATCAAAATAGTTGATGGTTAATTTTCTTTGGATGGACTAACTGATTAACTGGCTAATTGTTACAGCTCTACAAAAGATTAACACATCTTAGACACATACAAGGCACTCACAAAGTTACACCAGCCATACCTTATTTTACTCAAGAACATCTCCATGTCTAAATGTATGATGAACATGGATGAAGACGATCAAAACTACTTAATATTCCGCAAATATCATAAGATATGTCTGATTTCTGCCTATATTTGCAACGTTATTGGCTATTATAAGTTGTCTAATTGGGTGCAAACAATAAGACACCCCCTGTTGTTTCTTAAATGTGCCGGTAGAGACCGCTAGAGCTCTACAGATGTCAACAGCTGTTCATGTTATTACCGCACTCACACACAGGCTGCCTAACAAGGAGGACAAGTTGTCTGTACTTGTGCCATGTAGAGCGGGGCAGATCTGGTTCTCCTGGAGAGGATGATTTATTTTTTTATTTGTTTATTTTATGAATTCACCCAAATGTTCCAAATAATAGTTGTTCCTTTTGATTTATCTGAAGAAGTCTCAGAGCCATCTCTCCCCTCCTCCCTGCCAGTGTCAATGCGATACTGAAATGGGAAGTGATTAAAAAATAATAAACCCCTTTTTAGCAATTCGTCTTACATGGAAAAAGATTAAGGCGAATGGCACAGCGTGGCATGAAATTCACCGTTACAAATAAACTGGTGGTTTAACAAATGAAGGCATCTCCTCGGGGCATGGGCGCACTGCTATAATCTCGCCGTGACATGTTTAATCATTAGAGGAAAGGAGACGAATAAAGACTTTTGCCCGGGAGGGATTTTCTGGGGGAAAAAAATCCAAACGGGCTCCAAAATGATTTCTACCCTGAAGCCAAGTCTCCCCAGGCCATGGCTTAGCCCCCATAATAAATAAACCGGACCCGCTTTACCTGCATATTATATATAGGCTTTTAATCATAGAGGGAGGAAATCGGTCTTGTCACTCTGTACATTTATCACGGACACCCTGAGGCAGGCGGGGTTACCTTTATCAAAGACTAACTCCCCGCCTGAGGCATCCAAACACGCTGAAATTCAGCGATTAAAGGAGGGGAATGATCAACATTATTATGGATTCTCCTGCGGCATTCTTATTTGTGCATTCAATCGAAAGATTTATTTAATCAAGAATATAAAAAGCTCTTTCTTCACTTATTTGGGAACAATCGTGGGCATGAATTTTTAGGAGGGAATTATAATTAATCAGACGGGGCCCGGTTTTTTTGGGGGGTTCATCCGAAAAATTAATTGTTTTTGGATGAGTCCATTCTGCTGTACGTTTGATTGCAAAGCGGGGATCAGAAAAAAAAATGTAACGAGCTTTAATAATGAGCCAGTCAGCTCTGTTGCTTATAATATTAAAATGGGAGCACTGGTGAAACTGGTGATAGCATAATTATAGCTGCAATGATCACATAAAAAAGGTTAGCCTTGTGCTGTGTGCTGTACAGTTTTACACACACAAAAAGTCACATAACGAGAAATACTATTACAGTGTATCGTTTTAGTGTCAGATGTGGAGATTTAGTGTCAGCTGAACTCTAATATAAGCGGGTGATGGGAAGCAGCAGCCCTGCGCCCCGTATTGTCCTTTAAATCCTGACGCATCTGCAGCTCAGAGGCCCTTCTTTACTACATCTCTCTGCTTTAACACCCCCAACACACACTCTCACACACACATTTCACGACATGCACACACTCCTAACTGAGGATTGGGGGTGATTTAACCACGGAAAAGGGGAAAACCGTCGAGTCCAAAACATATTTGCAACTTTTTAAGTTTGTTTAAAACGGACTTGTTAATTTTTATGACTTGATGGTTACAAAAACAGCACAACGAAGATCTTAAAATGACAAAAACAATGGAAATTACTCTATTAGTGTTACCATTAATAATAATAGTATAATAGTAATAATAATAATAATAATAATAATAATAATAATAATAATAATAATAATAATTGTTATCATCATTATAATCATGTGTATTTATTCTGTAAAAAATAAAAAATAAAAGTCTCAAAATCTGGAGGGGAAAAACTTTTTTTTTTTTTTTTTTACACCAAATTAATTTTGCGTAATTGTACATAATTGCAACCTGAAAAAGCATCCTGATCAGATTTAATGGACTGTGAATATTTTCCGGTACTGGTCCCGTGAACTCGTCCAGCTCTGTCTGCACGCTGGCCCCTGTCAGAGTGAAAAGGCGAGCGGCCTGTTTGAACTACCTGTGAAAGTAAACAGGTAAACACAGAGCGATAGGCTCTCCAAGTGGAGTACGTCCACTTAGCCTGTGCACATTTACCTCTTCTTGCCCAAACCCTCGGCTCAATTGATCAAATAGTACATCCCCAGCAACTGGCCATGCACAGTCTGCAGCCCAGTGCGCTCCCAGTCCCAGGCACCGTCACCAAAACCCTACTGTGACTTCCCCTCTTGTCACTGTGCCACACACAGCCAAGGCACAGCAGAATGACACGGGGCGATAAGCCTGCAGTACTCTAACAACACCCTGATTTGGCTCCACACACTTTTGAGGCACTAAATAAAGTCTCAGTGAAATAATGTCCCGCATGGGCCAAGTGAGTTTCCTGATGAGATGCGCATAGAGAGGGCTGCAGCCTGGGCCATTCCTCCGTGCTGCCTGTGTGCGTAAAGCTCTCTGGGTGTCTGCTGCATGCAAGCGGGCTGGATGTCCCTTCACATGTCGGATTTAGCAGTGCTGCATTACTTGGTGGATCAGGTCAGTAACCTCTCTCTCCCTTATAGAGGCTCGGGCGCAGCTCCAGTTTGTCCATATATCCCCGTTCAGCTCAATGGAGCCTTTGTGGGATGTTGTGATTAATTCTGCCAGGCTGGTGAAATATTTACCTCAGGCCTCTGAATGTCAGGTGCAGAAACCTTAGAAACTGTGCTACAAAGACAGTCAGTAAATTATATAATGATACTATTGCTAATAATTTTAATATCAAATTTTATTTGTTCAGTACTTATATTTATATTTGATCTAATATTTAATCTAATAAAAAAACACCACCAATAAAGAGCTGATAATGATTTAAAAAAAAACAATGGGAGCTACTACATTAATAATAATACTATAATAATAAAATGGTAAAATCATATTCATAATAATTTTCTAAATGTGCTACAATCATTTCAATCAATTTAATTCAACAATCTGTGGAACTACAAGAAACTAAAAGACACAATAGTTCCTGCCTTTCCTTTCCTTCGAAAAGCAGACTACTGTGTATGTGTGTGTGCGTGTGTGTGTGTACGTGCATGTGTGCGTGTGTGTGTATGTGTGTGTGTACTAAGATGAAGGACTTTCCTTAATATTGTGGAAGGATCCAGGAATTGAATGAAGAGATAGTCCATTGAAAGCAGTTGAATGCCATGACAACTAGGAACAACCTCAGATTTATTCCAAACAGTTAGAAAGCATTGTGCGCGGGGCGTCAATCATCTATTATTTCGCCCCTGAAATAAATGCAAAAACTGCGGTCGGACAAAAGCTTCCAACAGGAGCCGGACATTTGTCTACATTTCCCCCATTGTCTGCAGCTTAGCAATCGGTTTGTATTTGTGTTTGCCCGGGTCCGACCACCCAGGATGCGCCGAGGACTTGCTAAAAAACGTGCAACATTGTCACCCACATCACATACTGGATGGGAGGCAGAGGGAGGAGAACGAAAGGGGAAAGTCTTGAAGGGGAGGAAAATAAAGTAAGCAACAATGATACTCGGAGCTCCACAGAAAAAAAAAGCAAGATGGAGCACTTTAAAGAGGGCTCCACACAAGCAGAAAACAAATATTAGGATGTGCTGCCAGGATGAAACTGAGGAGATTTATTGAGGGGGAAAAAAATGCAAAACAAAATTTTGATTTATAACAGTATAACTGCATGATAAAGTATGCAGAAATATGTGTGCATAAGCTAAGAAAAATGATTCAGGCCTATTGTTTTTTATTATTATAAGTCTGCTGAGATCCGATATTAAACACGTTATTTTTTATTATTATCAAAATTATAAATATTGTTTTTAATCATTAATATTATTATTGGTGTTATTATTACCTGTATTGTTATTGTTCTAGCCCCCATTATCAGCATCACATTTGGATAGGCCTAATGTCTTAAATACTTGCTTAGCGTTTTCAAACAAACACAGTCCTGCTTCAGTTTCAACACAGCCTCTTGTCCTTAAGCTCTGGCAAAAATATTGACACAAAAGGTTTACATAAATTATCCCCGAATATTTGAACAATAGCCGCTCTTCCTCGTGGTTCCCATCGCTAAAAAAATAAAAAAAATAAAGAATAACTTGCACCGAACCCCAAAAAATGTGCTGTATTTGTAACGCATCATATATTTGTGAGTATAATTAAAAAAAAAAAAAAAAAAAGACAGAAAAGCTTCAGCGGGAGCAATTTGTTAAAACGGGCTTTTTAAGTATTGTGAGTATAAAGCTACTTGGAGGTTCTTTGTATGTAAATAGGGTGTAAAAAAGGCCCTCCCCGTCTTTGTAATTAATTGACACGTTATACCACTCATCATGCTCTGAAGCACCAATGGTAGAGGCTCGGATCTCCCCAAAACCCACAATTTCACATCTGCAAACACTGTCTTCATCCACTTGACTCCTAAGACCCGCCCACACGTGGCCAACCTTTCGCGTTTTTTAATGCTTTTTCACTGCAGGTTCATGTGTTGAGACCAACCTTATATGGACTGATCGGACAAGGTAATGGCTTATTTCCCTCTAGCACCCAGCAGTAGCACAGTATCCATGAGCCACACATAGCACTTCAGCCACTTTGGCATTCTTCCTGGACTTACAGACACTGAATCCACTGCTACTACTTGCTTAGGCAATGGTTATCCACAGTGGCTGTGGCTGCTTTGACTGTACTTCAGCGTAGAGCGACTCTTCTTACTCATTTTTCCTGAAACATCGCCTCTGCTTCTTCTTCTTCTCCTTCTTCTTCTTCCCTTTTTTTTCTTTTCTTTTTTTTTTGTGTTTCAAAAACAGCGGATTGTCCGAGAAGCTGGTGCTGCAACTGCAACTTTTCCCTGCATATTCCCCCCCCACCAGAATATGTCGTTGACCAACACAAAGACGGGCTTTTCTGTAAAGGACATTTTGGACCTTCCTGACACAAATGACGAAGAGGGATCTATCACCGGAGCGGAGGAAGACACGGAGGGATCGGAGACAACATCCACGACAAAAAACGCTGGAGTTTTGGTGCAAAGTCCTCTAGAAAACGTTCAAAATCTGCCTTTAAAGAACCCCTTTTATGACAGTAGTGACAATCCTTACACACGATGGCTTGCTACTACGGACAGTATTCAATATTCATGTAAGTAGAGTCTAAGAATCCTTCTTGATATTGCTGATAACGACTTGTGTGATAATTTCAGGCTATGCGGTTACATTAAGCCATAATTGATGGCATGCAGCCTCCTATTCCACCCTTATAACGGTGCCCTTGGGTGGCGTGCAGCATTCATCTTTATGCACCGTGCAGCTCTGTCTTGAGGCGTTTACAGCTCCAATAAATGCATGCAGTGTTTTTGGGCTCCACGCACTTTGCATTGTAAGAATTTGATCGATAAAGCAGCGCGGATAAACACGCAGGGCTGTGAGTTATTCAGAGTGTAAGCACGGTGTGAAAAATAAGGCTGCATTCTGTAGGGGGTTTGCAAGCAGACAATGCACCTTTTAATGCTTCACTGACTCGCTCTGCTTGTGCAGATTTAGGGTGGAGAATTATTATAAGGTGCTTTCACTTCAAAATTACTAAAAAGAGTTAAAAATAGCCAAAATATTATTGTTTTTTTTATTATTTCTGCCCAAAAATATGACATATCTCGTAAATATCTGCTGTTTTCACAAGTGCTCAATCATTAACAGGTTCTTTTTATATTATATTCCAAAACTTTTGATTGATGATTATGTGGATTGATTTTGTGACAAATGTCCCTGAGAACTTTACAACATAACATTTTGACAGTGTTTCTCCCGTTTCTTGCCGCAGTGCACGGCCTATCCGCCAGCTCTCAGGACTCGGCCAAGTCCCCGGAGCCGTCCGCGGACGACGAATCGCCGGACAACGACAAGGAAACTTCCAGCAGCGGCGGCAGCGACTCCGGCAAGAAGCGGAAAAGGAGGGTGTTGTTTTCCAAGGCGCAGACCTACGAGCTGGAGCGCCGCTTCAGGCAGCAGAGGTACCTGTCCGCCCCGGAGAGGGAGCACCTGGCCAGCCTGATCCGCCTCACCCCGACCCAGGTGAAGATCTGGTTCCAGAACCACCGGTATAAGATGAAGAGAGCCCGGGCCGAGAAAGGTATGGAAGTGACCCATCTCCCTTCTCCCAGGCGGGTGGCCGTGCCCGTCTTAGTCAGGGATGGAAAGCCTTGTCACACTCTTAAAGCTCAGGACTTGGCGGCCACTTTTCAGGCCGGGATCCCCTTCTCGGCTTATAGTGCCCAGTCACTCCAACACATGCAGTATAACGCGCAGTACAGCGCCGCGGCCACGCCACAGTTCCCCACAGCACATCACTTGGTGCAAACGCAACAGTGGACTTGGTGAGAGAAAATTATAGAGACTTGGGCTTGACTTGGAAGCACGATAGGGAGTTTCACCACAAAGCAAAGAAAGAAAGAAAAAAATAAAACACAAAAAACAAAAGACTTTTCATTTTTGCAGCTTGACTCATATATATACTACCATTTTTATTCGGGGCTCATGTGTGCGCCGTGTTTACATGTTTTCGTTAAGAGAACTGGGTCCAAACCTCTCCCTTATAGATTTTATTAAGAATGTCAATGCTCTTCTTGTGAAATTTTTTGTAAAGTATGTTGTGTGTTGGTTGTAGAGATGTTTTCCTCTCTCTCTTTTTTTTTCTTTTGTCCCTTCGTGTTATTATCAGCACGTACGAACCACTTTATAATTATAGAAAATTTAATTTCTTGCTTCTTTTATGGACCGAAAAAATATTTATGGCCATGAATAAACACTGGCAACTTTTCAGCTATTTTCCTTTGGTTTTTATTTCTTGTAAATATTTTGTGCCACATGTGAGAGCTTTCTGGAGCGTAAAGC
Source organism: Lutjanus campechanus (assembly GCA_027495735.1). Classification (NCBI taxonomy): domain Eukaryota; kingdom Metazoa; phylum Chordata; class Actinopteri; order Lutjaniformes; family Lutjanidae; genus Lutjanus; species Lutjanus campechanus. The sequence goes on along the minus strand of JAJHUR010076711.1, from coordinate 10,869 downwards.
TGGAGATCGGCCTATGCTATATATATTTACAAATTAAAAAAAAAAAAAAAGAAAATGAGGGAGGGATTTTTGGCAAAACGTGTCAGATCACACTTGTAAATAACAGTGCAGCCGCGCGGTGATGGTGGATAAAAATCCCAATTTTTTTATAAGGATTTTAAAATAAAAGGCTGTGTTTCTGAAACGATGGTTGGTTTATATAAGTGTCCTATTCGATTTATTTGAAAAGACATCGCTAAACATCATAATGGAAGAGCCAAAGCACTATATTGTGGCACAGAATGGAGCTTGACTCTGGGAATAAATCTTCAGCGCACTTCACTCCTTTCTTTTTCTAAGCAAATTTAATCCGGAGAATATTTTTTCTCAGTCCGAACACCTCACTAATAAAGAGCCTAAAGTCACTTGTGAAATGGGACTAAAATCCACTCACTTAATATAAGAGGGCTTCTCCACATAAGAAGCTTTTGAGTCAAAAGCTCTCTCCTTTTTGTCAGCATCCCCACACCACTCCCAGCCTTGGGTGGGTGTAAAGTGGCAGACTGTGGCAGGAGAAAAAAAAACGTTTAATGCAATAAATGTTTTGTTATCTTGTTAAGCGCTAAACTGCAAATAGAAGCAGGAATAATCAATGAGTCACCAGCCTTCTTTGTTTAACCACGGCCAAACGGTCAACTAAAATACGCACGGCTTAGAGGGGCTTTAACCGCCTAATAAAGCTATTTTTATATGATCATATAACGTGTCGGTGATGATATTCCGCATTATAATATATAAAATGCCCTGTTAGTCACCGTGTTCTGTAAGGTGGAACCAAAAACAAGCTCAAATGGCTCCTCAGTGATCCGCAGCGCACTGCGGATTATCAGGCTCCAGTCAATATCTTGGGTAAATATGATAACCTAGTAGAAAAATCTATGCATTTTGTTTGTGAATCTCACAGCAGATGTTAGAGTCGCCCCTATCATCACTGAACAAACAGCTAAATTGGGCAGATTTGCTAATTATTTACAGAATTGAGTCTCAAGGGGCTACTGCTTTTGTGGGCGACACAGACTCAATTTGTCCCTGACAGAAAGGTTTTGTGTTTCACCACCGGTTGAGCTTGTAGGTCAAATAAATCAGCGAGTTGGTTATAGTTTTCGGGTTTTTTTTTAAATGCCTTTGTCGATGCTCGTAGCGTGCCAATAATCGCTTATAGCTCGGTTATATGAGGAATAGATGTGAGGAGAATTATGATATGAGACGGTAATTATAAATTAAACTGCAAAAGTCGGTGATAATAAAGGACTGGCTGTCTGTGATTGGATTTTAGTGAACTATAGCTGATATTCTGTCTTCTTTAAAGCAGCTACAAGGAAATTTCATATTTTGTTGATTTTGGGCGAATCTGTGGACAAAAGCCATAATGTTTCCATTGCCATAACCACGAAATATAAAGTCAGAATTATATATAGGCTATATATGGAAGTAAAAAAAATCTCTCCTGCTACTTTTTTAACTGGCTGACGTACTACTCACTGTAACTTTGCCTTGAAAAATGTAAATATGGGCTTTTTTCATCTAATTCCAAGGAAAAATCAGACCCGGTGTATAGGCATTAAGAGCAACTGTATAAAAATACCCAATATTCTTGCAGATTGTCTCATTTGTTTACGTGGGTAATAATGAGACATCAGTAATAACCAGGACTGTTTCATAACCAGTTAAAAAATCCTTGTAGCTTTAAAATAAAATTTAACAAAAAATGAACCAGTCTTACAGAAAAAAAACATTATTAAAAACCTCACAGCTGGAAGACAAAAGTGGACTTTGGTGTGTCCATGCAGGTTTTGCCTCTCTGATGAGGCAGTTTTGTGACTCCATCATTGCATAATACAGTACACACAACACAACACAGAGACAAAAGGCCAGGCCTGGTTTTGCTGGATGTTAGAGGCGTGCATGTTAACGAGCAGCAGCAGCAGGAGTGGGGTTGGATGCAGACAGTGTAGATAGATAGAGAGACTGACTGACAGAGTTTCTTGGTGCTGTTCAGAGTCAGGGAGACGCATCCTTGGGCTTTTTGTCCTGCCTGTCACTTGGTGCCATTGTGATCTTTGCTGCACACGTTGTATCCCATATGGGCAGCTGGGCTCGGACAAGGAGAAAAGGATCTCTCACAAGCCCCAAATTGTATCGAGCTTTCAAATAAAGCATTGTTGTCTCTGAAAGAAAAACGAATTAAAAATTCGTGCTATATCTATTCTGGTCAAAAAAGAAGCCCCATTCACAGATAACAGGGAGTCCTTCTTCCTTGATAGAGCTATGCCAACAACAGCCTTCTCATTTCTCTTTTCCCTCTCTCCCCCATGCTCCAAAGTGAAAGGCTGATTATTGTCTGTCCTCAAAAGTCGCTCGTCACTGCGCAAAAACTATTTTTAATACCAGACAGTGTTCTTCCTTGTTTGCTTTGAGTCCCGCTGGCATGCGTAGGCCTGATTCAAAAATAGACACATGGAAGAAATAGTTCCATCTTCCACATTTCCGCATCAGGTGTAAAACTGAGCCACTATTCACATTCTGCGTCGATTTAAGATTTTCCAAAACCTTTTTCATAGTCTGTAAGTTATAAACCAGGGCGCTGCTCATGCTGGTAGCAATTACAGAAATATGCAAATAGGAGAACTGATTAATCTAAGAGGTAAATGTTGAAGCTTCCATTTGCATCCTAATTTTATTGTGAATCCGATGATCTGGAAGTGACGCTGTAGGATGCAGATGTTTTTCCATGGGAACAAAAACTGGGGATATTGGCAGGTGTTTGGTGGACTAATGCGCCAAGATCCACCGCCGTTGGAAAGACTAGAAATTAACTTAAGAAAATGGCTCTTGTATTTCTAAATATATTTTATTGTACATCTAGATTTTTTGTACCTTTTAATTTTTTTTCCTGGACCTCACAAACCTGCATCTTTTGTCTCTAAATTTATTATAAATTTAAACACATTTTTTAGGTAAATCCAAATCATTGATTTGTGCGTCCAGTCATGCTCTGGTGCGTTTACCTCCAAAACTGAAGCAAAATAAAAATGTTGATCGTGTAAAAAAAAAGAAAAACTTTTTATGGTGCTCAATATTCGATTTGCACCCGTGTTTTGTCATTAACGCACCAGAAAATTACCCTACCCCTCCACCAGCTCAGCAACAGGGTCAGATTTATCTGAAATTGCTTTTGGCTGCTTGAAGGGATAAAGCAGGCGACATTAAAACAAGCATCTTGGCGTGCGGCATAGTTCAACCTGCGTGGATAACACCATTATATACCTGGGAATACAATACTTGAGGAAATGTGCACTTGGGACACCATGGATCTTCGTCATCCTGCCCATTTGAACCTCGACATGAATCATTTTTCTATCGCGCACATCGCCAAATAAACGAGGATTTCAAAGCTATAATAAGCGGTGCTTTTCATTTAAAGGAAGCTATCTGGGTTTTATTGCCTTAAAGGAGATCCAGATTAGATTCGCCACAGTGCTGCCGATATTAAATAGAGAGGGAGAGGAGTGATGGAGGATGGAGGGAGGGAGAGGCAGAGCAGAGACTGTTGCGCCGAGCTGCCACAAGATGGAAGCAGAGGCCTTCAGTTGGCGCCCTGCAGCTTTTACCTGCAGACAGTCACACTTCATATAATTCCAGCACTACAAACATCAACTAAATTATGATTCAAACATCTTAAATGAACATGTTTTTTTTCTTATTAAAGCTACTACGAGGAGTTTTTTTTAGCTGGTTATGAAACAGTCACAATTTAATACTGATGCCTCTATATGACCTAAATAACAAAACCAGACCAACAGAGAGAAGACTCACTATTTCTGTCTAGATGTTTTCATGCCTGCCACAGGGTTGGATTGTCCTTGAATTCAGATAGAACAAGCCTGTTCCCCGGCAAACGAAGGAGGAGACTAGACTTTAGATCATTTTATTTTTGACATCACTTGACATACATTTTGTGGTTAAGGTGGTGGAAACACTCCTGCTTTTGTACACAGGGTCCTCCAAAAATCAATAAAACATTAAAGTTCTCCAGCATTCCTTGTAGTAGCTTTAAAGTGTTTTTTTTTCTTTTCTTTTTCTTTTTAATGAACTGACATCCCAGCAAACTTGACTGCCTTTTTAAGTGCATGATTGCGGTTTATGACATTGTTATGGATCTTGAGAGCTTAATCATATCGCTCTTGAAAACAAAACTAGACTTAACGTAAACAGTCCACAGGCAATTAGCAGAGTTTCCATTTCAAACTCAAGGAGACAGACAGAGCGGGAGAGGCATGCTGGGTGTTTCCACGGTGTGGCGCAATTGGATAGGGGGACAAATCTGGTGCAGATTAATTCACTTGAGTGAAAGTGAACAATGGAGCTGAAGTGAGGTTTTCCAAGTCTTAGCTCAATCAGTGTCCTTCACAACAAAGAAGACTTTGAGTCAAATGTCCTCAGCAATATGAAAAGCTGAATCCTTATCACTGCTATTTCTCTACTAGAACTGATCAAAGGAAGCTTTTCTTTTATTTCAAATATTTAATAAAAAGATCCTCTTGGAGCACCTAGTGACACTCCAATGGAACATCCGTGGCTGTCTTTAAAAACAAAACAAAATAGTGATATTTGCTATCTCAAATCCACTGGCTTGTATTATTTAAATGTCTCTCACGTCCTGCAGTTGTGTTGACTTACTTTCCAGGCTGCAAAGTGCCTGAGCACCATCATCTCCTCATGCGGAGCAGAAGTATGCAAAGCGCTGCAAAAAAAAATGGGTCAAATGACAAAATAAAAGGGCTACCCATCTTTATGCACCTGCTCAGTTCAGCATCAGTGAGCTTGCACCTGTAGGGGGCCTCATTGGGTTAGAAAGCTGCAGCAGCAGGGGGTGGAGGGATGCTGAACATGATGGAGGAGGAGTGAGGGAAGGAGGAAAGAAATGTTTTTAATCTGCAAGAGTTTTTGGCCACTTTAATAAGGCTGGTGTGGGAAGAAAAACACAGAAAGAAGTAACAGATCTGCACATCACAACAGTGAGGACATATCCAAATTATAATTATAATTTAAAAACTGGTCTAGGATTTTTTGTTTGTTGTTGTTGTTTAATGTATTTGTGGGAAGACAAAGACAAACATTGAAAAGTATCATCTCAAAAAGACAAAAAATGGACATGGAAAAGTATCATCTCAAATTCTCATGAAAAACATCTCCAAATTTATGACTAATCTGCAAGAGTTCTGACCACTTTAATAAGGCTGGTGTGAATGAAAAAAAAAAAAAATTACAGAAAGAACAAAATGTTTGCAACAAGTCTGCACACCACAACAGAGAGGACAGCAAAATACACATCCAGATAGTAATATTTTAAAAACTGGTCAAGGATTTCTTTTGTTTAATGAATTTCTGCAAGCATTTTGGCTATTTTTACAAGACAAGTGTGTGGGGAAAAACACCCAAAGAAGAGACAGCTTGCAACAAATCTGCACATCACAACAGAGAGGAAAGCAAAACCAGATGCAAATATGTTAAAAACTGATCAAGGATTTCTTTTGTTTAATGTATGAACACGGTAAAGTATCATCTCAAAATTTCATTAAAAATATCTTCAAATTAACTGCTACTCTGCAAGAGTTCTGACCACATTAATAAGCCCGGAGTTGGGAGAAATACACAGAAAGAACGGACAAATCTGAACATCAGAACAGAGAGGACAGCAAAATCATACTCGGATACTAATATTTTAAAAACGGGAAACGGTTTATTTTGTTTATTATATTAATGGGAAGACAAAGATGGACATGGAAAAGTCTAATCTTGAAATCTTATTAGAAATATCTTCAAATTTCTTAATAATCTGCAAGAGTTTTGACCACCTTATTAAAGCTGGTGTGTGGAAGAAAATGTACACAAATAAGAAACAGCTGGCAGCAAATCTGGAGTTACAGGACAACAAAATCATACTCAGATCCTAATATTCTAAGGCTTACTTTTGTTTTATGAATTTGTGGGAAGATGAATGAATGAAAAGTATCTCAAAATCTCCTTAAAATATCTCCAAATTAATCACCAACCTGCTTTCTAGTTGCTGCTGACAGAGCAATGTGTGTGTATCTGTGCAGGTGGCAGGGTGGAGTTGTTAGGGCGCATGGTGCTGTGTGAACCAGAGCAAATCCACAAGTTTACTCAGTGGCACAGAGAGCGTCTGCAGAGTATTGTTCACATCAGCCTCCCATCTGCATGAGAAGAACCTGCTGAGCTGACTGACGCACACACAGAGACAGTATCTGTGATTTAAACAAGGACGAAACAGAAGAGCTACAGCTTGATGATGACAGTTGTCTGTGGAGACAGGAAGACAGGAGACAGGAAGATACCTGCCTGTGGCATCTCTGAGCATCTCCAACTTCTACCGTGTTGTGTTCATCTATAACATGAATAAAAAAGTGGATTTCTTTTTGTTACCTTTCCTTTGGGAAGCAGAGAATAGTAATTTGAATTATGTATGGTTAATACAAAAAAACTATAGTACACTATATGCCTGCAACAAGCATAAGGACTTTATTTCACAATCGGCACTGCACTGTATTTTTTCCACAATGGCTTATTTCATATATTTAATTGATGGAATAATTGCTCACTAATTAAACCCACTATCTGCTTACAATTTATGCCCTTGTCTGTCAGGCTCCTATACAAGAAAAATTTCACGTTCATTTGGCTGTTTAGCTTCATTTGAATTAAATTGATTGGGAAAACATAATGATAAATAAGAAGACAAATTTTAGAATATGAAATCGAAAAGGTAAGAATTTACTCAAAGGCACAACATGCAGGATTTTTCTGTTGCTGTTTGAAAACGCACCAGAAAGGTAGTTGTTTGTCATCAAAAACCGACTCTAAGAGTTGGTAAAGTGCTCGGAACACAGCAAAATGATGAGGAAATGAGAAGAAACAGGCAGAGACACCACCACACACAGAAAATACACCTTCAGTTCTATGAAGCTGTTACTTGTCTTGTTTTCTTATGTGCCAGGTGTTTTAGAGGTATGCATTTTCAACGTACGTGTCTAACTGAGCTAATGTTTAGATCTCAGTACTCTTATTAAAGACACGTTGCTATTTACAGCATGTGCCAATGTGCAATTTACAGTTGTTTTTAATCAATATGGAGAAAGCTTGTTGTAGTTTACTGTAATATTTAGTTAGAAATTGTTAATACAGAAATTACAGTATATTATTGGCATGACAGTATTACACTGTAAACCCCACATTCTACTGTAAAATACTGTAATAAATTTTACAGTAATATACTGTTTAAGTACAGTAGTGATACTCAAAAATTACAGTAGGATGCTGACGTCTGTAGCTCTCAGTAGTTAACTGTAATTTTAAGGGAAAATTTAAGTGAGTCTATACGTTTTTTAAATTCTGCATAGTATGCCCTTAACAGCTTGGTAAAACTATGACCACACAGCTATTGTATCATGCAGTATTATTAGTATAAATTTTACATCTGTATGACATGTATCATTTAAATCATTGTTCAGCAAATAAACAGCCTAATAATTTTGCTGAATTGGTTTCACAATGAGCGCTCTTGCTACTCACTCTGAGGTGTTATAACACTTGCTTTTAGCTCCCTTTCCTCCTCAGCACTGTACAATGTTGTTCTTTCACATGCATAAAAACACGGCTGAGAGGAAAATGCAGAACCCATTTGCTTAAGCGTCCTTGTCTCCATGTAAGGTCATTTTTCACAAGCTTCATTTGTCACGAGTGTAAGTAGATGTAGCAGATTTTTTAGCTCCTTTCTTTTTCTCTGAAACTGAGGTAAAGCTGAGGCAGGACTGAGTGGCACAGGCTGTCAAAAACACTTTGTGACATTTTTATGAAATCTAAAAATCAGTGAACAAGATCTTTTAAGTGCTTCATAGAACAGATTAGCTTCCATTAGTGCAAGACAAAACACGCAGCAGTGTTTTGCTGTGGGAGACGCTGATAGTGCAGTTCTTAAACTGTGCTAGTGATAGGTCTGAGTTTAGATGATCAGCAGCCAGTTTAGAGTCATCTTTGTGAAAAAAGGAGGTGAGCGTCAAGGTTCTTGACTTTGCTGAATGTTGAGATTAGTGAAAACAGCAGAGTCTGCAGAGTACACCCGGACACTGTCATGATCTGATCTGGTAGAGTGAGTGCTCAGACAGAGAGGGTTTTTTTTTTCTTCCCAGGTACCTTACTCCATCTGTCTACTAGTGCTCCATGAATCCAGCCATGTAAAAATATCATCAGTATGGTGAATGAAATAAAGGACTACAGAAAATCATGCTGGCTGTTTTATTTTGGTCACTTTTCTTCTAAAAAAGTGGGCTCATATTGTACAAAATGGTCATATTTAACATTTGAAAGTTTATGATAAACTCTATGTATCGATACGAAACCAGTTCCATGGCTTCATTTCACATTTAAATAGCATAAGGTGTGGGAAACACGGACAGTGGATTTCATACACTCTGACTGGATACTCCATCTATTTCTCTGAGAGTCAGTGACAAAGGAATGTGAGTGTCAGTGTTTAAAAAAAAAAAAGGTTGTTGAGAGCTATTAACGACTAAATGTGTCTCAAGCAGAACTGTTTGATTCAGCTTCCTCCTGCTCTCACTGATGTGCAAACTCTGCTACATTCAAGGGCAGTGGGGGCACTTTGGGGGACATTTTGAGCATCAAACACTTCATTTCCTGCATTCATGTCATTTTTATGCAGTAGCTTGTGCCTTTCCTGCTTCAATTTATAGTGTAATGTCTTTATTTATGTAAAGGAAAGCAAAAAATTGAGGCGCCAGGTTTCTGCATTTTTGGACTATTCAGTGGTGCACAGAGTCGTCATTATCTGTATCTGTATCTGTTGAACCAACAAAATCATTTATTTCTGTATCTGTATTCGGAGAGAAGACCGGAGGTAGTCATGGTTTATATCGGAGGTAACACTGAAACTGGTTATAGTTTAAGACCTAATATTCTTTGGCAATGCATTTGTTTCAAAGCTTCAGGTTGATTTAATATTAGCATATAATTCATCCTGAAATATATTTTCTCATCCTCATAATGTACTTTTCATCTCTCTCTCTCTCTCTCTCTCTCTCTCTCTCTCTTTTATTTTATTTTTATTTTTAACCAAACTAAACTCTAAGAACTGAACCCCAGCAAACTCAAAAACTGAAAGAAAAAAAAAAGTTTTCGATTGCATCCCTGTTATGCAGGAAGACTCTCAGGCAAGTGGTTCGTCAAAATAAAAGTCCCCCCCAACAAAAAATTGGTATATTTATATGGAAATCAAATATAACATCATCCATGACTTTTGAAACCTTTGACAAATATATGTGGCAATCAATTTGTTTCATGCCATTACTTGAGATGTCCAGTGACATTCATAATTTTCCATCTGTTTAGAAAACAAAAGATTTTCAAAAGTTACCCACGTGTTATTTTAACAAAGTTTGTTTGTTTCATTGCTACCCATATCTGGGAAAGGTCCCAGTCAATATTTAGAACACGTGTATTTGTCCCCCTCAATAAAAACATGAAAGCAGCAGCTTTTATTTTGATGAACGACTTGCTCAAGCACTTTCCTGCATTATATTCCATTACATTTTGACTTGTCACCTGGACCCCGAAGTTTGTGTTGTCTTTTACATAAATTAAGATATTTCTACAGTAGAATCAATTCATGTGGAAAAAAGGCACAAATTGGTGCAAAAGAATTCCAAGAATGCAGGAAATGAAGTGTTTGGTATTCAGTTCAGCCTTGGAAGAAATATTTCTTCAATAAAATAAAATAAAAAATAAATAAAAATAACAGTTCAGTTATACTCAGAGGTTCTCATGCTTCCATATCGATATACTATAAATGTATAGGGTTGTTAAAGCCTTCCTGAAAGAAACTTTAAATAAGAAAAACAATGGATCAGTTTGGTTTTAGTGTTGGTTTTGTTGCAGTGTCTGCATTATGTTTGGACTTGTAACACACTCTTATGGCCAGTTAACATTCCCAAATTTTTCGTGTCAAGGACCTGCAATAGATTTTGTCTTAAAGGATGTCCTCTGAGTATTTTTAATTTACACTGGACAAGAAAACTGGGATCAACTGGGGTCACTTTGAATTACAATAAATTACAACTTTAAAACAGCCAACGCTGTTTCTTCCCTTGTTGTTCCAGCTTCTAAATAATGTGATAAAAGTTTTAATATTTTACTCATCCTCTAGCCGGGGACCCCTTTCAATCCACTCAAGGACTCCTGTTAGTCCCCGGACCCTAGTTTGGAAACTGAGCTAATACACTGGCTCATCGTGACAAAAGCAGGCTGACTGTGTTAGTCGGACAAAGAACTGAATTTTACAGACTTTTTAGTGAATATAAAAATCATTAAAAAGCACCTGGGGCCCTGTGAGGTGTTCATTACAACAGCAGCACAATGTTTATTGTCTACTGATAAAATTCGCATTTTAGGAAACGTGGTTCGTTGAACTGCTTTTGTTCAATTTGACATTTGTGGCATTTAAGACTTGATGTAGATTTGATGCTCAAAAAAATGCTGCATTTTAATGACCTTGTGCAGTTAATTAAAAAATTAAACCAAACTAGAGGGAACTAATAGCATTCATACACAAACTTGTGGTTTCACCCCAATTTATGTACAAGATTAGAGATATTCATGTTGTCCCATGTCATTGTTATTCATGCAATTCATTCTGCTTTTCAATTATTTAAAAAAAAATTGTGCTTCTCAAAAACAAGGAACAAAATGCATATGAAAAACATATCATGTGCTGAAATATAATGCTCATGTTCC
>JAJHUR010076708.1:0-11924 GCA_027495735.1 Lutjanus campechanus | reverse complement strand
CCCCCCCCACCCGCCACCCCCCACCTTTTTGCCTGGAGACGATAATGATGATCTTCAAGGAAAGGAGGGAAAAGATGCACAACAAGTCAAGAAGCCATCCACTTGCTAATTAGTAACCCCTTCATTTTTCTAACAAGCAGAACTAATTACAGGATCTGCCACGACGCTGATTTCCCACAAGGCAATGCTCACCAGGACTAAGCCAAAATTGCTTCCTCTTACTCCCCCCTCCCATGAACCAATCAGACTCAGGCTTTTGGGAGACAAAAAGTGCTGTGTCATTTTTGCAAGTGAATGTAATCACATAAAGCTGGGTTTGTTCAGAACAAGTCATTTTTGTGATTTCCCTGTCAGTGCTCCATGTGCTTGTAGTGTATTGTAAAGTTTCTGAATCTTGAGTTAATAATAATAATAATAATAATAATAATAATAATAATAATAATAATAATAATAATGCACCAAAAGATGTGCATGTGCAACGTAATGTTTAAGCTGAGTAAATACAGGAGGTGTAATAATAACCTCCTGCAGACCCGATCAAATCTGTAGTTTGTTGTTGCCGTCAGATCAGAGCTGCTTTTGATCTGCAGACGGAGAAAACAATAAAAGGCTGAACAGGGTTCTTTGGGGTTTTTTTGTGATTGTAGCAAACGGTGAACAAAAAGTTTCTTCCAGCAGTCGACATTTATATTCCGCAGCGTGTCTGCTGTGCTCCTGCTGCAGCACGCTCTGCCCCAGATTTTTTTTAAGCCACCCTCTCTCCTTTTTATCTGCATGTCCTCTGAGTTTTTAATAAAGTTATTTCTTGTGTTTTGTTTGGGTGCAGCTATATCGGTGGTGGTGCAACTGCCTGCTGAAAGATTTTCATTTTACAGAGAGAACAACTCAATTGTTGACAGTGGTCCAAGTCGAATTGCCCCGAGGCAACTGGGCAGTCCTGCTTTTTTTTTTTTTTCCAGGTATTGGTCATAGAGATCTACAGTGTCGCATCCACAGTACTTTCCAGTTTTCTCAGTATCGCTGCAGTGTTCTTGTTCATTCTACCATCCACTGACGATGTGTGCCTACATACATCAATGAATAGCGACAAACTCAGTACAACACCCTTTACACCACTGTCACCTTACTTTTCTCTTGCACATAATCCTCATTTTCATATATTCATACAGCATATAACATATTTATATACAAAAGGACTTACACATACCTAATGCCATTCTCTGCTTACTGTCACTCTAGGCTCATCTTTTCACGTAAGAGATAATGTACAGTGAGCAGCTCATTATATGCAAAACAAACCCTGACAGGGTGATGCAGTATTACAATAATGACCTGCTCACTGTACATTATCCCGCTTATTACATGGTTAAAAAAAACAATAATTTGACACAGCCTTTTAGACATTTTAATTTGGAAATGTCACATATTACAGCTTTAACATCTACTAAACAGCGAAACATCATGAAATGCATGAGAACTGAGTGATTATGCTATAAAAACCTCACAGCAGTGATATTAGAATTTATGTCGCTTATAACTTCTGCTCCGTAACGACGGCATAAATTTAGCAGAGAAGGAAGCAGAAACAAATCTGTCATTTTAAAATTAAATCTGAAAAACAAGGTCTCTGAAGTTTAAATGTACCTGAACATGAAGGATACACAAACATAACAATGTTTAGTTTCTTTTAGGTGATCCAAAGGCAGTGTTAGAGGAAACACTGTACCTAGATGGGACAACAAAACTGGAGGCTGAAAGGTGGTTCAAGGTAAACACACCTGCTTCCCGACCTGGGCTAGTTTTGACTGGTCCCAAATCGAATATGCAGCACATGCTGGTATGCATCCTGAAGACACTGTGGGACAGGATGTCTGATGAGCTGATTTTTTCTGTCAATACAAATGGAACCAGAAGGCTTATACTCTTAATGGATTAAATGGACCAGGAGCACACACTTGATATGTGCAAAATTTAAGTTCATTATTATTTTAAATCCAATTGATCAGTTTTTACTTGTCCTATTTTAATGGCTGGGTCAACAAATATTAGTCCATCATTCAACAGAATGCTGCAGGGATGATGTATTTTTGTAGGCCGGTCTGGAAGTTACCATCACTCTGGTTCCACTGATAAAAAGGCAACGGGATTTTTCCGTTGGATTCTGGATTAGTGGAGAAAATAAGCTCTGCGGCAAACAAAAGTTAATGATACTTACACGATTGTCTAATTGTAGTCATTAGTTCTAGCCATTAGTCGAAGTCATCACACATTCATAATATCAATTTAATTCATCAAATATATATTTTAAAATAATTCAAACTTCACAAACACAAATACTTGCGGACTTATCAACACAATGGGTGATCTACGCTTGCTAATTAACTCGTTAAGTTTCAGACTCGGTCCTCAACGGCTTCAAGCCTCCTGTCCTTGCCTGAACCCGCCACGTCTTTACCGTCCCTGGAGTCAGAGTCCTGGTCAGAGGCGCTATCACCTCTGTACTGTATTCCCGGTTGTCAAACCAGCCTCCACTGATCTCGGAGGCTGTATCTCAGTCTAACAGGACTGCTAACTGAGCTAACTGGTTAATGTCATCTGCAGTACAGTTAGCAGCAGTGTGCCAGTGACTTCAGTGATACAATCGCCTGGGACAAACGGCGAGGCGCAGCTCCTAAACGGAATTTGAGGTGGGTTATTTTTTCTGCGACTAACTAACAATAATAAATAAAAAATGTGGTTGACTATGACTCAACTAGGGGGCAGCCACAGAAATGAACACCAATTTTATGATTTTTTTAAGCCTAAATGCAATCACCATAAGTGAAAAACCAATGAGTGGAGTATTTAGAACAAAACATGGACGTGTCTTTAACCACAGACCTTATTTTAGGCATCTAACCAAAAACCCGTTCAAAAACCCAGTTTCCAGTTTTTAGGACTCGTTCCTATAGCGTTCTTCCCAGTTTCCACAAGCGTAATCATTCCTACTGAAGATGTAAATCTTTTTTTTTAAATGACTCGTAAATATCTAGTTTCACTTTTTAAAAAGGTTCAGAAATTCCCTTTAGTTTTTAGCACGAGTGTTGTTTTTGTATTTGTTTGGAACTATTTTCAGCTGCGGATCAATACACGTTTGGTGCTCTAGTGAAATTTACAACAGCAGGACGATGCAAATGGGACTGAGTCAACATCAACTAATCACGATGAAGCAAGATGTCCCCCAGTCCACTGGTGTGACTCAATGATGTGTTTTATGGTTTTCAGTTCAGTCAGCAATGGACTTTATAGCAAAGAGGAATTTCTGTCATTAGGATCTATTAATTTTCTGGTTGTGGATCTGATGACATCAAGAAACTCAGAACCACGGCTCCTTTAGTTCAGGTTAAATTTAGCTTTGCAGTTAAATCCTGCTTAAATATTAATTAGCAAAGCCCACATCATCCAGGGTGTTCCATCGACGCAGCAACTATTACATTATGGCACCTCTTTCCCATAATCCTGACCGCTGACTGGCTTTGTTGTTTTGTTGCATTGTCAGCAGGTTAGCAGACAGTCATGTCCTATATCTGAGTCAAAGAGCACACACAGAGGACCCTTATCTCAGAGAGGAGGAGGAGGAGGAGGAGGAGGAGGAGGTGGAAGCTTTCTGCTGGCCAGTCAGCCTGGCCAGTCACAATGAGCACAGACGGGGTAATATGCTGATTGAGCCCTTTCAGGTCACCTTGGAGGTCTTGGAGTGGGGATGAGGGGCGAGGGGGCAGCCTCATGCATCACTCGTCCGTCAGTGATGGACATAAGTGGTAACCCTCTTGGACGAGAACAGAGGAGGAGAGGCTTTCAGCGGATTCACCGAGCCCCAGAGCGTTTTCTAATTAGCTCATTAGAGACCGTCTGATTGCAATCACTTCCATTTTAAGAGTTTACTCTCTTAAATTTAAAATTCTGGGTGGTTATCCGCACCGTGTCAGGTCCTCCTGCGGCCGTGAGATCTGTGCTGCAGACACCGCCACCCCGGATTTCACAAATTACGGATATTGCATGAACCGCAACTCTCAGAGCTGATGTAATGTTCAGCTGCTGCAGCTTAGCGAGGCTGATGCTGAGGGTCAAAAATCCCCCCGAGGAAGGAGTTAAGCACGTAAGGCCTCGGCCAGTCCTCGGCCACGTCCAGCCATATGCACCGTTTCTATTCCAGCCGCGGTTGTGTGTCATTTCATACACCCACGAGATAGGGATCTCGGTGCCCTTCACATGATGCTTTTACAGTGCAGTTACATTAGCTAATTCGACCCTGCTTTCAAAAATAGCCCTTGATCGATAAGGCTTTCAGTTTCTTGCAAGCCTCGACGTTTCACCTTCAGGCTCTCCCTTAGAAAAAAAAAAACACAAAACAGCAATCTCTCATTTCAAGTTTTCCAGAATTTCTTTGCAACAACCACTGGCTTTACTAAATCTGGACGGACGTATGTCTTGACCTTCACGGCCTCGAGATACTGAAATAGACTAATAATCACGTCATTCACTAAAAATATGTTCGTGAAATAAAATTATCTTGGACTCTACAAACTACACCAGCTCATATCACATCTGATGATCTGAATACCTGCTAGCCTCAGGAGCTAAAATTACCCTGAAGGTTCAAACAATAGAGAAATCAGATAGAAATGGCCTCCAATGAAGACAGCAGTTAAAGCTGGAGCCAGAGATATTCAGGCTGTCTAGGTCACATCAAAATGTGCACTCATTAAGCATTACTGAGTAACAGCTTCATGATCCAGGCCTATTGAGATTCAGTCCTCTGCGTGGGCCATTAAAATGTGGCAGCTTTGAACAATCTGGCAATTTGTGTCTATGCCAGTTAGAGTTGGGCGATTAAACGAATACACTGGCATTTGTTGAGTACATCACTTCTTGTTTTGGGGCGAGAGACGCTGCTTCAGCGGCACAGAACACGCCCCACTGAACCAGAGAACGAATGGGAGCAAAGCTGGCCGTCGAGCCAGAATATTTTCACATTTAACGAGGTGAATTTTGAATTTATTTTGATCAAACCACAGCTGGTGATTGTCGGACGAGTGGAAAGACTAACCAAGAAAGTTTTGGTTAGTTTTATTTTGTTTTTCTGTTGAGTTTGAACGAAGAGTGTTTTATAACAAGGCAGTCTTCGTTCAGTAAGAGAGAACACCTCGGATTCATGAAGTGTACAACTGGATTTTTCAATTTAATGAGGATATTTGGTGTAAGAATATTACCATTCTTAAAATTTTATGAGGTGTGAGTTTGCTAATTTATTGGATGTAGCATATTTTCATAGCATTCTCGTGACACACACACCTACACGTAAATATCAGTGAAGGCTGGTTGCTGGGCTGGTGGTCGGTTGGAAAACTTTCTTCCGTATCGCCCAAGGTAACATCTTTGCACAGCTGTCCACATGACCTGGTTCAGGAAACACTATACACACTCTATACTCGTGGGATGATTTGGATTTTGTCCAAAGTCTTCCCTTTGTTGCAGAGCTACGAGTGGCCTTAAAAAGAGCGCTAAAAGGAGCAGTTGTATCCCTAAACTACGTAATGGCATGACTCATGCACATCACCAAACAAACACACATTTACTGAGCTATTCACAAGGTATTACGGGTAGCCCTCGATGCCAAGAGCGATGGTGAAAGATGACGCCACCGCGTTTCACATAAATGCATCAGAAGAAGAGGGAGTGAAGGTGAGGCTCAGAGAAAAGAGATAAAAGGCATGACTACAGCCACTATTACTTAAAGGTGCTGAAGAGCAGTGAAGTAGAGATGGTGCTGTCCATGGTGCTGCACCAAGGACAAACACTGTGAAATGTGACTGAATCTGAGCAGAAAACAAACACGTGAAAAGCTGCAGCTACTTTTACCTTCACATTTACTCACTGAGATTTCAAATCTGGCATTGAGAGCGAGTGCTTTGCCACCAGAATGAAGTCAGAGAGATAAAGCCATCAAATGAAACAACAAACTGATGTACTCTAGCTGCTGGTTGCAACAGTAAAGCCAATTGTCTCATCCCATCTTAAACTCATCTACAAGATTTTGACAAATAATACAAACATGAAGTAAACGAGATGTGTTGTACACAAGCAGCGATGCCTAGAACAGTGGTTCTTAAATGTTTTTTTCAATAATGTACCACCTTTTTTCAGCCAAGTACCTCCTGACCAGCGCAAAACATTTTTGGTATAAAAGAATCTGCTTTTATTTCCCTATGGATTAATCTGCCAATTATTTTCTTGATCGATTGCTGAAGGGTTTGGTCAATAAAATGTCAAAAAAAATGTGAAAATGTGCCTAACATTTTCCCAAAGCACAGCTTAACATATCAAGTTGCTTATAACATGGTTTTGTTAAATACTCAATTCTGATTGGTCAGTTACAACATTCTAAGGTTGCAGCATGTTGCTATGAAGAACAGACCACTGCTGTGGATGCAGTTCTGATAGACTCTGGACGAGCAATACAATTATTTTTAAAGTCATTTTAAAATCAATATATTGTGTCAAATCATTATTTTTTGGGTAAGTGACCATGTAATAATCTGGATACTGTACAGTGTCAGGGTTTATTCTTTGCAAAAAATGACCTGCTCACTCATCATAATCCCTTAATAATGCTTAATTTATTTCAAAACACTCAAAACATCTATATATTCAGATTGTGACTGTAGATAACATGAAATTGAAAGCACTGTAGTGCGGGTACATATGCAGTTTGCAGCTGATTATATGTGTTAAGTGAAAGCATAATCTGTATACATTTTAAGATTTGATAAGATAAAGATGAAATAAGGGACATTTTTGTGCAGAAATTCACTCGGAAGCGATTGATATCAGGGGGCAAGCACACGTTTAATGTTGTTTACATAAACACGTCTGAAGTGGACCAACTCACGATGGCTCTACTTTGCATGTACAATAGTCTTTTTAGAAATAATAAACAATAAGCTTTATTGTTTTACTTTTTTTTTCACAGCAGACGTCATTGTGCTTTGGATAATTACTCAGACACGGAAATACGTGACAGGGTGACCTTCAGACCATTAACAACACTGAGGAGGCAGTGAAGAGCCGCTGTTCGCTCTGATAAGAATGGAGGGGGGGAAGCCAAATAGTACAATAACCAATCGAGGACGACATAAAAAGCAGCCATCAGCACCTGTGATGCAAATGAGAACTTCGCTTGCACAATTATTACCATTGAATGCAATTAAATTGGATTTGGACAAAAGCTCGCAGAATAATTGTAGACAACAGAGGCGAGACGGCGAAAGAAGCGACTCTGGCTCAAAAGCCCTCCACCGTAGTGTCTTTAAACGCGACACGGTGTGTTTTTTATTGGCCCGTTACTGTATTCTTTATCTATATTGACTGGTCTAACAGCCCAAACACAAGGTAAAACCTCCAAAACCTAATTACTGGCTCTACAGTAGCCCTCCCCCTCCCCTCCCTCTTTCCTGAGACAAGGAGCCACAGCTGGGACAGATGATAAAACTTGGACTCCTCATCGTCATGGTGAGATCAAAGTCGCAGGCTTTCTATTTTTAAATTACTGGACTCTGGCTGTGTTGACGACGGCTGAGCTGAAGCGCCAAAACGATTCTGTTTCTCTCTGTTAGTAGATATACGCTTTGCAGAGGTGTGCGCACAACCACATGCACGTATGACCTTAACGCTACACCACTGACGACGCAGCTTGGCAGACTGCACTCTTAGAAATAAGGGTTCTTCCTGGAGGGCTGAGGTTCTACCCTACCTTACCTTTCGGTTGTCAAGCGTTCTTTGTAAGACTAAAGGTTCCATTAAGAACCCTTTTCATCCAAAGAACCCTCTTTAGAAGAAAGAATTCTTCAAGGATTGTTCAAATCCTTAAAGAACTCTTTCATCAATGTTTTTTGCACCATAATATAAAAAGGTTCTCTGTAGAACACTGTGGGTGGGTTCTAGATAAAACCCTTGGAATATAAGAAGATTCTATTAAGAATCCCCTGGGTTGGTTCTTGTTGGCAGCCTTAGAGGGTGGAAAGGTTCTGGATAGAACCTTCAGCGAAGATTCTGGGTGGAACCATTACACCATAGAAGGGTTCTTCATAGAACCTCTGATAGGCCTTATTCACCAACATGGAACTGGCATTTCCACCAAAAACTAAACTGGTTCAGAAGCCGAAAGTTGGTTCCCAGCTGGAACCAAAAAAATAGCAGGTTTTTCCTCAGGAACCAAAGTGGGCACCTCGTATTCTACTGGTTGTTGTGCATTGTGTTCTGTCCTCTGTTGATGACGTTCTTGATTTCAATGGTTCTGCACATAACTGGTAGAAATGTGACCTGGTTAGACAGCAACAAGATTCCAAACATCTTGAACGGAACCGATGCAGGAACCAGAGCTTATTTGGTGGAGAAGAGCCTTCAGAGGGGGTTCTGGGTGGAACTTTTTATATAACTCTTATAAAGATTACACTTGCAACCCTTTCAGAAAGATTCTGACAGGAACCAAAAAGGGTTCTCCTATGTGGACAAGCCAAGGAACCCTATATGGTTCTAGTTAGCACCTTTATTTCCTAAGAGTCCAGGCATCAAACCATCAGCATTAGTATTTTTTCTCTACTTTATGACACGTCAAACTATGCCTCTTCTTTGCTGTAGAGAGCTTCTGTTTCATTGTTTCGACCTATCCTTCAGTAACCTTGGGCCTGCGTGGAGCTTTATGGACTTCTAACTCTTTTTCATTCAATTTTAAACCAAGGTCACTTCTACAACTTTCCTTTTAAAAGGATATAAACATGAATACTCGCTGCTTTTATAGAAATACACAGTACAGATCGAGGACAAGGGCACATACTGTAACAAATGATACCGCAAAAAGAAACTCTTTCATGTTGAATGACTATAGGCCACGATCTGTTCACGAACGTTTGTGGATATACCAACCACACTTTTACTATAATTAAAACTGGGTATTTCAACAGGATTTCCTAGAAATTAGCTTGACAACTGTTTTTATTACAGCAAAATCCAAAATCCAAATCCAAAAGAAGCGATCTGAAGCAGATGTAGTTTATAATTTGCCGAGTTCAGCAGTGCACATCTGGATTTTGCTGAAAATTAGGCTGACATCCGTCCTAATGGGAGATAATCCCCCGAACACGTCACACGACTAAAATACACAGCTGGTGTCAAAGTTCAAGCGGTGCAGCCTGGTATTACAGAGTATGACGTGGGCGTTTCACTTGGATTGGGCCGGATAAGAATAAAAAAAAAAAAACGAGCAGCATGAAGCACCAGGTTTTATGTGTGAATATACAGAAGGTGCACAGCGTCTGCTCTGGTGCCCGAACGTCCACATGCACAGGGAGGAGACGCAGTCTGCTCCCTGCACGGAGCCCGCCTTGTAACTGATCTTTGAAGCGCATCCTGATGGAAGATCTCGCCTCCGTGACGCTATTTATAGCTTGGTAATACATCAGAGGTCGCACCTTCCATCTCAGCAGAACCAACATCTGCCTCGATACACACTGGCTTATCCAGCATTGACGATAGCAGGCAGCTAATGTTGTGGTTGGATGTAGAATCCAACCTGCCCTCCAATCTGCAAGCTCCGTTCATTTCAACAAGTAGGGGAGACCGGGGCAGTTGTAACATTTTTTTGCATTTTCCTTCATAACTCACAGACTACTTTGATACACTAGTCATCTTTTGATATAAAAAAACATCGCTGTCAGGCAGAAACCTTGCATGCCCAAAGCTGTTACTTTTCAGGAAATTAAATGTGAATTTAAAATGATTTTACAGTGTCGTCAAAGCTGGTAGCTCTTTTTGATATTTTTGATTAATTAAATATTTGTAAAACCCACAGATGTAAAGACTGACCTACAGAACTGATTTGTGAAAAACATACATAATAACACAAGGTTTCCACCCTACATATGTGTATATATGTGCACTAATTAATAATACAATTAATATAATTCCAATTATAAGTACAAGACTATAAATTAAATTTAATGCAAGAAGTCGGAGTGTCACATTAATCCACTGTATCACAAATAAAAGTACACTTCAGAGTAATCTTTAAACATTACTCTTGTAGTATCTAATGATGTTACTTAAATTTTTTTGTATATATGGTTCAAATTCTTTTAGAAATCAGGCATCGAATGTATTCAAAGCAAAAGTCTATTTCTATTTTTGTAGAAGACCAGGAAACTATTGTCATGGTAACTATATTTTAATCATTTGAATTGAGTTAAAAGAAATTTTACATTTAAATTTAGTGAAATAGGTTCGTTTTCTGACAACACAGACAAACAGGGTGTTTACATTAGGCCATGTGGCTCGGAGGCAATTATAACACAGTGTGACGATTGCCCCTGATCTTGCAGCCATGATAAAACCACCCAGATTAGCATAATTTGTTCATGTTCATTTTTAACCAGTAACCTTGAGGTAAAATGGATGCAACAAAAAAATACTGCACATCTAAAAAGTAACTTTTCATACCTCAAAATCAGTTTTTTGTTGTTCTTTAATGCACAGAGAGAGAAAATCCTACTGAGCATGTGCAGAGTAAGTGTCATCACTCTAGCTGGTTTTTGATTCAGTTTGTTACAATTGCCCCCGGTCTCCCCTATACGACTTCTGGTCTTGTTTGATACAAATTTTTAAATGTCTTACTATTTACTCATCAAATATTCAATTTACTAATTCTAACACTGACATCACTCAGGTGGATCGATGTAATGATCTCGTACAATCAAATTTAGCTTAACTGCAACCTGATATTCACTGTTCAACTACTCGGAAGAGTGTGGCCACGCCTGAACACACGTCACAGAGAGACTTTGACTTCATTATCATTACTGACAAGACTTCCAGTGTGTCACCGTGATCATAACAAGTAGAAGGGGGCTCGTCACTCCCCTGTCTTTCATAAAACCGTCGTCCGCAAAGTGCTGGCTAATCTGATCTGCCCGAGCCAGTATTTTCAAAAGCAGCCAGTCAGTCCATCAGCCAAACAATGAGAGAGGCCACAAGATAACAAGATAAGCCTGGGTCGGCCTGGTGAGGTGGTCCCGAGGAAGAGGCGGGCAGGAGGAGGGGATGTGCATATGATGAAAGACCCTACTAATGCCATGTACAGCCAGAGCAAGCATCCACTGCTGCTGTTCTTAATAAATCTGACTCTATGCCATGTAAGTCCTCTTTAAAAGAGGTTTAGAAAGGGTCAAATCTATCACAATCGCTACAAAACAAAAGTGCTACAGATTGGAATGGAAAAATACTACTTTTCTTCTTTTTAGTCACTGTGGAGTGTGGTTAAGATGCCAGCATTGATTGGCTTGGCTTACTGATCCGTTTTTTCTTTTTTTTTTTTGCGCTCAGACAGAAAAAGAAAAGGGTTGGACAAATGATTGCTTCAGTGGGACACCATCAGCATGCAAAGCCAATTCTAGTACGCATTCATCTGTTGCTTTTCCAGTGAAAAATGGCTGAAGCACAGAAAAACCTAGAGATAGCTGGTGATATTCACGCTCCTCCATCTTGCGCTGCCTTATCCTCCAAGCCTGCGAGGCAAAAGTAGGAGCCTCCAGCTCTGTTGTGACCTTGAACTGTGTCTCCACAGTCAGCGCAACGAGGATTTACAGCGTGTGGGTGTGAGATACGTTCAGCTGCTGCGGAAAGGCCTCGCGTGTTCATCGGTGACCTCCTTCGGCCTCCCTGCACATACCAAGCGTTCAGCAATCAGACCTTTGTGCATCCACTCTGTCCCGTTAAGTCACCGACCACGCCACCGGTCTAAGAAGCTTAACTGTGAGCGAACGTGCAACAATTAAGAGACGCGATACAGTAAAATGACGCCATCTTTGACCTTTGAGGCCCTGTAGCTCATA
>JAJHUR010076706.1:19912-51939 GCA_027495735.1 Lutjanus campechanus | reverse complement strand
GTGAAGAAAGAGCAGCAGCTACTGTCGTTTTCTACTCAGGGTGGCAGGACCCCCCTCCACAACCTCTCTGAGGCAGAGTGATAAAACATGCATTCAGAGACCTTGGGAATTCAAACACATCTGTGCCTTTTCTTTTGCACACACTGTTAAACACACTGTTTGCAGATAGAGATCTCGGGATGAAACATTAACAAACAACTGACACCCAGCGCTAAGATCTCCCCGTTTGAATTTCAACACAAGGAGCATTACTGCATTAAGCTATATTAATATTGAGACGCCATTTTTGCCATCTGGGCTGAAATACCAGAACAGAAATCCAGAGATTCATTTAGTTCTTGCTGTTTCTCTCTGCTGTGATAGAGCCCGTTATGTTGCTTTAGGCTGTGTGAAGATGATAATAAAGATGGATTAAAAATCATAGAGTTGTTGTAAGAAAGCAATTGATTTAAATGTCAGGGTGCATCTTGCCCCTCCCCCTGCTCTGCTTTATTGGATATTGTCACTGGGACTGTGTGCAGCCTGTTCTTCGGAGACTCAGTCAAGCTTGGAGATCCTTGCAGAGGGTTGGTGTGTAAGGGACGGGGGGAGGGAGGGAGACATGGTGGTAACATCAATAATTCACAACGGTATTGCTAGGGAAACAGGATGTGAAGGTATAGGGGAGTCAGACCAATACGGAATAACACATCTCTCCACGCACCGTGCAAATGAACCAGACCCGAGCTCCGCCATTTGTTTTCATAGCATTTCACAGAGATATAAATGCATTGAGCCCATAAAAATGCCTAATGATTGCATTGATTTCAAAAGAGGCTGTTATTTCAGCTTATATCCCACAAGCAGAGAGTTTAATTTAGTGGTGTGTTGTCGAGGCTTCTTATTTTATAAACCACCTAGTTGAGAGAGGGAAAGAGAGGTATAGGCAGCCCAAAAGAGCACGGGTCTATTTTGCAGGCCTGCTTATTAAATATCCAATCATAGCCTGCGGTGCAATGGCATTACCACCATAAAACACCTCTTCGCTATGTAGCCGTCTGGGCAGAAATTGCTATTGCTCGGTGGAAACTTGAGTGTTTCCTTAACATTGATTTCTGTTGAGATGGGAGGGGGGGGAAATAGAGTTTAGGCTATCATTAAAACAGAAACACAGAGGGATTCCTGCGAACTGCACACATTAGCTGCAGCTTTTGTAGCTTCTACCGCAGGTGCTGAGTGGGCTTTATGAAGCACTCCCTCTTGTGTTTTTGTCTGCTCATTTTCCCTGCTAGGAGCCGGTCCCTGTTATGGATATAGGCTTAATCCATTATCGCGCTGATTGCCAGTGTGATTTCCGTCACACCCTTCCCCAGGCTTGGGTCAATTACAAAGCAGGCAGTAAATGCATCAGTTATTCATGGGGAGATCATGATCAGATGAAGAGTAATAAGTCAGATGATTACCTTTTTGATAAGCAGTGAATCAGATTATGATTTGGATCTATGTTGTGAGGATGAAAGTGAGATTTAGCTCTTATTTCATAGTCCAACATTACACTACCTTTATCATACAGCTCACTGCACTGGTGTCTAGCTGCTTTTTCGTCTTATCCCCACTCCCCAGTGACTCTCTCCCTCCCTCTTGCCCCTCCACAATTTTCTCATTAGTGATTAGAGCAGAGTTTCCATTTCCAGGCTATTGACTGTGCTGTTGGAAGCTGAGAGCCCATTACATACGTTGCTCTCACTAATTGTTTCCAGTCATAATGAAGTTCCTCACAGTGGAGGAATGGTAGTTAAGGCACATTAGGTCATAGGCACGTACAATGCATTACTGTGAATACAACCTGTCTGCTGTTTCTTCACAGTCATTCAGCTCATCATTGTGTATTAATACAGCGTTGTTAAGTGATTTTGGTAGCCATTAATGGGTATAATCATTGGACATACCTCCTTTTAAGCAAAGCCAGATCTGATTAGTTTTTTTCTGTAATGTATTTATGTGGAAGGCAGACAGAAGTATGTCTACAACCGACAGTATTTGCTATGTAGTATCTGCGCAGGTTGTTCTTGGTGGAGCGCAGGCCATGGGAGTGGAGCATTAGATTAGAGCGGTGCTGTGTGACAGAAGTCCCATTCCCTGCCCACTCCATTAAAGGGAGTTAAAGTATTACCAGTCAGTCCTGGCTGTTTCTTGCTCTGGATGGCTCTTCTCCAACCCACTTGCAGAAACACTATACATTTCATTAATGGCTGTACAATCCATCCAGCCATGTTCAGATCTCTTGTCCTGGATACTGTCGATGTGGTAAAAGGGCAGTAATGTAGCCATTTTCTGACAGCAACTTCCTCCAGTTCCTCTTGGGGAAAATCCCCCCAAAAAGCGTGTCCTGGGTCTTCTTTGGGATCTCTTCTGAGTCAATTTGATGGTCCTCCAAAATCTTGAGTTCCAGTTATGTTATGTTACAGTTAAACCAGCCACTCTCTAGAAATCTTAATCTCATTCTTTCAGTCTCTTGTAAGCGAGTAACCATAGATGAGTGTTTGACTACCGGTCAAGCACGTTTCTTGCTCTGAATGGCTCTTGTCCAACCCACTCTCTAACACTAAACATTTCACAGATGGCCATAAAAACCATCCAACCATTTTCAAACCGCTTGTCCTGGATACTGTCGATGTGGATGAGAGGCAGCAGAGTGGTCCACACATCCATTTCTGCCACCAACATCCTCCAAAGGGAAGCAGCCCAAAGGTAGTCTTGTTTGGTGCCCACATCACCTCAACTGACTTCTTTCAATAAGAACAGGCAGCGGCCAGTTTGATGATCCTCTAAAATCTTGAGCTCCCTATTCTTTTATACAATCCACCTTCTCTGTGATCTCATTCCCTCAGTCGTCCGCCATAGATGGGGGTTTCACTACCAGTCAAGACTGTTTCCTGCTCTGGATGGCACTTTTCCAACCCACTTGCAAAAAAACTATACTGTACATTTCACAAATGGCCATGCAATCCATCAACCTATTTGTCCTGGATATGGTTTATGTGGCAAAGGGGCAGCAGAGTGGCCCGCTCGTTCTCTTCTGCCAGCAACTTGGAGAAAAAATCAGTGTGTTCTGGATCTACTCTGGGTTTTCCTCAGTCATGTCGGGAATACCTCATAGGGAGGCAGCCAAAAAGGCAGTCTTGCTTGATGCCCACATCCCCTCAACTGACTTCTCTCAATGAGAATGGGCAACGGCCAGTTTGATGGTCCTCCAAAATCTTGATCTCCCAATTCAGGCCAGCCACCCTGTAGTAACCTGATCTCACTTTTCTGTGTGATCTCATTCTTTCAGTCACTACCCAAAGTTAGTAACCATAGATGGGAGCTGGAACAAAAACTGATTGGTAGAGTAGGAGCTTTTCCACTGCCTGTCTTTATAAAAACTGCAAATAGAGGAGGAGGCAAGTCCAATGCTCACATTAAACATGCATGAAATGCTGAGATCGATGCACAGCTCTCATTAGGTGTGAAGACATCAAATGTCCAATTTCATTTTAGTTGAAATATCATTGTAATGTGTTGTCCACAAGTGTAAACCCACCATGACGTCGCCATTGACTGTTTTGAAGCCTCGAGTTTGGCATTATGGATGTTGCCATCTTGTCGCTATGGTAGCGACTTAACAGGTCGTCAGGGTAGCGACTTGTCAATCAGAATGCAAAGCAAGTTAGACCATAAACCCATTTTAAAAAATGTATGTTGAGGTCATAAATTAAGTGAAAAGCAAGACTACTTTCCCATAAACCTACATATAATCTAACTTGTTTTGCAGCTGGTGGAGTTGCCCCCTGCTGGCCATTAGAAAGAATGCATATTTAAGGCACTCCTGAATTTGCTTAATTTTTCAGACTCAGCAGCCCTGTCCACTGTTTATACAGTCTGTGGTTGTCCACAATAGGCTGAAGGTCATATTAGCCTTTGCTACCAACTTTGATTACTGACTTAGAAGTGGAGCAGGCTATTTAGATCGAGGCCTTATGTTTATTGCCTTCAGTAATTATATCAAAGTAAAAGGACAGTAAACTGTCCTCATGGCTATAAAATATCCATTTGAATAGATGTTCCTGTGTGCCCTATGAGATGGTCTTTCTGAATGGAAATGTAGATAAAATTTAATGCCAAATTGGAAGCCAAAATTACACTTTGCCAAATGCACTGCATAAATGCTTCCCTAGCTGTGCCATTTTACCCAAAGGTGGAGGCCAATAATATAAATGCCCTGTTCCTGACACAACTGGCAGGAATCAACCTGCCTTATGCCAGCATGGAAATAGAGCCCACTGACTCCATAATATGAAGTTCTGCCTGCATATGAAGTACAAATAAATGCAGGTACATGTGCTCATTACTCATACATTAAGCTGTGACTTTCTGTATGTATTCGGTCATGCACGAGAACATCATGTTCAACCAGTCAGATCACAGGCCTCCATGTTGTTCAAACACTGAGTCACAGCATGCCAGAGTGACAGGCAGTGTGAAATGGAGAGTGATGACACCAGTACAAAGACGGGGTCTGCTTGCGATGACCCTTAAACATGGCACACCACACTCGGCTCCAGTCAAGTGTTTAAAAAAAAGCTTTTCCTACTCCATCTCAGCCTGCTGGAGGAATGAATCACCCCCACACGGCTCAGCTCGCTCTCCTACCTGCCTTTTCAATATACTGTCGCGGCTTCTGTCTGTGTCACATCTCTCTTCTGCTACTACACTTCACTGTTGAGCAAGACAAGTAATATGTCTTCCGAGCAGTGGCATCGTATTATGGCGTATGGACCTCATAATTTAGAACATATATCAGAAAATAGCATGCCATTACAAAGTGTGGCTTGGCCCCAGGGTGGAAGCAGGCGAGCAGCTTGAGTCTACTCGGAAGAATCGGTGCTTCAGTCCTCTACAGTGATTAAATACAGTATTTTGTCTTGAAAATGGTCACCGTCTTATTCTTATTCAGCTAGCACTGCGCCTGTGCTTTTTCCTCCTTCTCTCTCTTTCTTTTAAATACAGCCTTAGCCATTTCTGGAGGAACGATGAACTGGTGTTAGCACCCCAGCAAAAGTAAATAACCAAGTCTATGAATTATAGATGGAGTGCAGGACCTTTTTTTCAGGAAACCCATCTTGATTCCCTTACTTAAAGCTCTCAGTTGCAGGGCTGCTTCCTTACTCTGTTTGTGTGTGTGTGTGTGTGTTTGTGTGTGTTGTGCATGTGTATGAAGTTGGAGATCTCATCTGCAGTATGTATACTTGGTTCTTGCTCTTCAGAGTGATGCAGATGTAGAGTCCCCGTAGTGGATTGCATCTCATTTCAAACTACTCGTGAGTCTACTGCACACACCAGACTTCAACTTGCACTATGGAGCAGTCTTTCATGTATGGGTCCTCGTTTTGTTTGTGCATGCACACAAGCACACAGGTGATGAGATACACATTTTTGCCATTGCTTTCCCAATATTCCACTGATCTACAGGTGGTGGCATCGCACCAAGAAATGCAAAAGTACGTCAACAAATGCTGAGAGAAGGACGAGTGCTCACATGGAGGTTTCAGACTTTTCCCCTTCAAAAAATGGCACTGCAAATGTTTTACACACTGATTCCACAGTTCATCGCACAGTTTTGGTTTCAGACATTTGCCCACCTGATTATGTTGACTTGCTTATATTTTGTTGATTTGGTCCTTTTTCCTAGCTTTTTGTGTTTCCGTTTTGTCTGCACAGCGTCTTGTTTTGAAAATTGACTGGATTCTCTATGGTTTTTCTGTGTCTGACCTCCGACTTGCTTGATCTGCTCTGTGCAGACTGACACAGCATCCGTCAAAAATAGGTGCGTATTTGAAGTGGAGCAGGGTGGAGAGATACTTCTGGGACGTGCTGCAGCACCGCCGGTGGAATCACATGTACATGTAGAATGGCCACGATCAGCACCGGTGGACATGGCACAGACGTGCCCATTGTAATCAAGCCGTTGCAGAAAGAGGAATGTTTGTTAGACTTGAAGGATACACAAAACATGCTTTGGTATTGTTCAGTATCAGAAACAGTTTATTTTCAAGAGAACTCCACAGGACACCTTTAAGTCAGACTTCAGCCACAAAAATGAGGACTTGAGACTTGAGTCCTAAAGATCTGATGTAGCCTGAAGGCAAAAGCCCAGGTTTTAACCTGGTAAATAAGTGTTTTCACAGCAAAAATTGTGTGCCACAAACTTTTATTTGATAAATATTCTGTTAAAATGTATTGAGGGACCTCAGCTACATAACCCATGTATTGGCACGGCTTTGTAAGAAAAATGTTCAAATGCTGTTTCATTGTGGTGGTCAGCAGTCAGAGACACATAAGTGCTAGAAAGAGGCACACTGAAATTCATTTGCTTGAAGCTCGCTAATGTAGTCACCACTTGCAGTGTGATACAGCTATTAACTCTGAGAAAGCGCTCTGCAATTTTACTTCAATTGCAGCGATTCTATTGAAATGAATTTCATTCTGACTTACTTAACATCTTAACTTGCATAAAGACCTGGGTTGGAAATAAAAATGAAGACATCTCCAGCACACACAAATAAAATCCTTTGCACACTGTCCAAAGTCACATCAATTTCAATCTCAATTTAATTGTAGTTAAACACAGTAATATACTGTACATTTTGCATTTTTTTCAAAAACTCTTAAGCATTACATACACAACATGCAAAACTGCTGTTTTAACCCTGGTGAAACAAACCTGCTTGCCCAAAATGGATGGTGATTTTTTAGCACCGGCAGTGATAATTCTCATTTTTGCAAGAGCTGAGGTTAAATACTGCATCTAAAACCCCGCAAATACCAGCCACAATCACTCCAAAGACGCTTAACAATTTATGTTACATGTTGTTTTTGACAGGATGTTCTTGGAGCTTTTACAATAGCGTCTTGTTATGTGTCCTAAGCTTCTGCCCTCTCATGCTGGAAGCAGAATCATGCACAAGGAGACGGCAACACGCTGAGAAGGATGATCAAAAAGCTGATGCAAACATGGATTGTAATTTATGCTCACTGAAAGAACTGTACAGTAAGAGAATAATTCTCTCCGGCTGATATCACCACGGACAATTTTGCTCACTTGATGATGCAACATAAGAATTGTTTCAGCAATAAGTTTATACTCTCCAGCATGTGCAGAGAGATGATCATGTGGACATCTTTTTTCTCAGCGTTAAGATGAACACACTGGAGTGGTTTCGTGCCTGGATTATGAGTTATACCGTAGTATTTAAACAATAAGGCAACTGTACAGTATGCAGTAAACCGAATACTAACACTGCCGCTACTGTAGCATCCTGCTGTGCACATGCATCATTTACACATTTGTAATAGAGTTTCCGTTAAAACAAATTAAATATTTATTCATTGAATTCAATATTTATCCTAACTTAATAATAATTCATTGTTGATAAGGCCTCTCAGATGTTAGAGGGGGGTTTAGGTAGAGTTATCCATAGAATTGCATTAAAGGGATAGTTTGCATTGTTTGAAGGGTGTATTACTCACATTCAATGGCACGAAGCTTCTCAAACATGGAGATTTCCTGCTTTTCTCTGTTTATTGTATTAAACTGATTATCTTGGGGTTTTGGACTGACAAAACAAGACGTTTAAAGACATCAACATGGACTCTTAGAAACAAGGATGGATATTTTTCACTATTTTCTGACATTTTATAGATGTTGCAGCCCCAGATTTAACATGACAATTGTTTTAATTCTTTGTTGTTATTTGATAACCAGTAATAAATTAGCTCATTTCTACAGGGGCAAGTAAAAAATGAGTTCGGGCAAGTAGATTTACGGACTAGATAAGTGAAAAACAACACAGACGTTGAACCCTGTGACTAGTGCCTCATACACCCACTTCAACAAACCCAAATGTTCCCTTTAACTGATGATTTATGTGCACTGAGGTCAGCTTGGTCGCATAAAATTCTTATAAAAATAGAATAACATTTTCCCAACCTCTGCATTTCTGCCATTCATATTCTTAATTGAATTTCATTACTCTGCCAATAATGCATTTCACAGTAATGTATTATGACCTCATCTGAAATTCATTATCTGCACCGTAAACATTTTTTTTTGCATACATATTAAACTCTTTTGCACCAAACAGCGTGCTGCCTACCTCAGGTCCTTCCAGCGTCTTGCTTCATTTGCATGTGCCTCATATTTGTTTTAGCCTGAGAGACTGTTGACGTGGGGGTAATGCAATGCACATGGAGACAGACACTCTCGCACGCCTGCCAGCCCCTCCGTATCTATCCGTCTGTCATGTTAACGGCTTTAAACGCTGGCGCTTTGCATCTCTTTCATGGGGTCTAAAGTGTCATGTGCCGCCGACCCGTCGAGCTGTCGCCCTGAAGCGATGTAGCACCAGAAAGTCTGCTTAATTATTTAAAATATCAATGAATTAAATAGTAACTCTCCTTTGGATTTTTTATTATCCAACTTGTGATTTTTATTGGTCAGTGATGTAATGTATTGGCCTCTATGCCCCACAGACTGTCTGGTGCTACAGCATTTTGATTAGCCACATTAGACTGTATTACAATGATAAATTATTCAAACTTCCACTTCTCTTCTCTCCTGCAGACTGTACACACACTCTTTGATTTCCTCCTCTACCACAAACTTGCCCATTGTTTTTGGCTTCCTGTAACTGGATGTACGGACCTCAGCGTGTTTGCTACCGGCTCCTTTTTCACTCTTTTCACTCTCTTTCACGTCATTTCACACCGAGTCTCACCTTCCTCCCCTTTTTCCACTTATTGTTCAGCTTGTGAATGACTTGGCTACCTTATCCAGCCTCCTGTTCCTTTACCAGCTGGTTTAGAAATAAACAGGGTGGTGGTTTCTGTGTTGGCAGTGCCACTCTGATCTGGCGGGTCGTAGGCGGCGTAGCGCTGCCTGCTGCTCCAGATGCTCAGAATTACGCCGTCCACACTGCAGCCCCCTCGCTCCCCCAGACTGCTCGCAGCTGCCACTGAAAGGCTGGGATTTCATACAGCTCAGTCGGCGTTTCTTCACGGGCAGCGTGCACAAAATTATACCACATTACTGCAGTTTCAGCACACCAGAATCCTGCTCAGCGCTCTCTTTTAAAGACTATTCTTGACACATTTGAATAAGATAATGAATGAAGCAAATGTTGGAGCACAGATGGGGTTTTTAATGTTTCAGTGCCTCATGAACACGGTCCAATTACTAAAACACAGATAAGATGTAAGGGATCCGTCACTTTTCTCGCTGACATTTGCTCACATTTTAAAGTCCCAGCTTTTGGTCCAGTGAGAGCTCCATTGAGGGGGTCATCTGAGCTTAGCACGCCAATTAATCCTGCCACTCATCAGGAGCTTGCTTGAGAATGGCAGTGGTTTATAGTGGAATTATGCTCTGCACTAATTAGTGGTTAGCATTGACAGTGTCAAGGAGAAATACTGAACTGGAGCATTGTCATGTGACAGCAAGGACAGAAGAGACTAGCTGCTAAATGCTTGTCTTTTACACACCTATCACTCAGGGGAGGGGTAGACTCAGTCAATACCCTCACTCCCAATTCTATCATTTCTTCATTCATACATATTTCTTTACAAATCTCCTGTTTCCTGTTCTCCTTTCTCCATCCTTTTCTCCTCCACCCTTTCTTTTCTTGTCACCCAGCCAGCCCTCTGGCTGTGCGCCTCACAGTTGCCATGGTAATGATATAGTTTCTCATCTCTGTAATGTGATGTCTTATTAGGTTTCATTGGGGCGTGTGTCACTATTTTATTTCACGCGCCATTTGGTGAGCTTCGGTCTCCTGTTGAAAAACCTCGCGCCTGAGAGGTGAGCAGTGAGTGCACCGACAGCAAAGTGTAAAAGCTCCGGCGAACGTGCGTGAGGGTCCTGATGGAGAAGGAGAGGACAAGATTGAGTGAGACAGAGCGAGAGATATGTGGGGCAGTGCCTGCTGTAGCTCCATTATATTCCCTTCTTGGTTCACAGTATTAACTTGCAGAAAAGATACATGAATCGTAACGTGAAAGGCATGCATGTCCCTGAGTGTCTCTGTCTTTCTCTCTGTTCTGCGAGGCTGCTACTCCGGGGAGGGGTTTCAGCTGCTACCCAGCAGGAGGCACTGTATGTGTGCTTTCAACCATCCACTGAGAAGGCACTTTGTTTGCAATACAGTGTGCCTACTGTATCTCCATCTGTCTTGAGAAGGTTTCGTAGGTGGGTTAGTTGATGTGCACCATTGATGATGGTGTGCCAGTGGTAAAGGAGCTGCTGCTGTTGTCGCTTTCTTCTTTATACACGCATGTAGATCTGCACAGTTTTGTGCTGTAGCTTGATAATCAACGTTTGAATTTCCAATGTGTTTGGTGAAAACATGTCCTTTTTTTTTTATCAGTTTGCAATAATTAGACGTTCCTCATTCCAGACAGTTGTTTCTTTCCAGTGCATTGCAATTTTTTTTGTAAAAATCAAATAAAATAAATAAAAAGACAGAAATAAAACAATGCAAAAAAGCAGGAGGGTGGGTAGGTAGGAAAGCGGGGCATTGGGATTGGGAATAAGTGCCTATCTAGTTAGATTAGGGTAGATCTCACTCATTTTATATATGTCTAATTGTACACACATTAAACTGTCTGTGAGTTCAAATCAAATCAATTTGAGCGTACATGTGAGACCATCAAATACACTCTAAGGCAGAGTTTATAACTCTACCTTGAGTTAATTTTAACTCAAGTCTAACAGTCAACACTTGAAAGTATGTTTCATTTAACACTTACAGAGTTAACATGTCATAACAGCAAAACAGTTTTAGGTGAAAATGACACCACATCTTACTTTTAGTTAACAAATCCATACAGTATCTTCAAAATCTGGATAATCTTGGATGGATACTTCAAGTTATACAAGTTATATTTTGAAGTATGTGCTTTCATCACTAACAGTGAAATCATGTTACAGCAAATATTCACATTTAAAACAAACTGCTGTGAGGCATCTTATTTAAAATAAGGAAGAAAAAATGCAATCTGGATATTTCAACAAAACCATAAAAATATTGTCAGTACCATGTCTCTGTGTATTGCACAAGCGCTTCAGAGGAAAGTTTTGCAAGTTTGTCCAAGCAGAAATATACAAATATATTACAGTGAAAGAAATTCCCTCACAGCGTAACAGTCTGATAAGTAAAATGGCACTTCTGCCTTCTTCATGTCACGACTAAGTCCGGTCGTGAGGACTTAGGGGTGCGGCAACAATGATGAATCAACACCAGGGGTAGTGCTGCATCACACCTCTGAACACCCAGTCAATGAACACTTAAATATTACACCACCAAAGAGTATCCCCAAACACAGAATGTACTCTAAATGAGAAGATGAGTTTTTGTCCAGATTATTCAACTTGCTGTCAGATGCAGTATATTAAAGAGATGCATGTCAGTAGTGTTTATCGTCCCTTAGATAATTAATATGTAAGTAATCTTCTGGTTTTAGATGTTCAATTACCCCAGAGATATACAGTAAGGTTTTCTCAACGTCTTCCCAAAAGGGTAATAATACTTGTTTGCAATGCAGTGTGCCAACCGTATCTCCATGTGTCATGAGAAGGTTTTGTAGATGGGTCAGTTTATGTGAATCATGGTCCAGTGGTAAGAGAACTGCTGCTGCTGTCACTTTCCTCTTTACACACTCTTGTAGATATTCACAGTATTTGTACTGTAGCCTCATAATCAATGTTTTGTATTTGCAGTGGAGGTCTGTGTGTTTGCTGAGAACACGTCCTTTTGAATAGTCAGTATGCCTTGTATTGTTCTTCTCTCTGTGTGTGCAATTATAACCAGTGCTTTGAATGGCTGTAAAAGAAAAAAAAAAACACTGTGGGAAGGGCGGGGGCTGCAGTCAATAACTGATCAATATTAGCCCAGATGCCACTGTCAAACACATCAATAGAATTTCTCCAACGGTGGTTTTTATCCTCCATTGTGTATTAACTGCCTTATGTCAGCCCAGAGGGCTTTTAAAAATTACCCTCCTTGCTTCATCAGACCTGTCTTTGCAGATGTGGACCTCCATAGGCAGCTTCTGTTGAGAAGTGACAGCCTGGACTGTGCGATTGTGGCTATTGAACTGGCTATTGGGGTGGTAATTGCACATCACCACTTCTCTTAATTTGCACAGGATTGCGGCGGCTGAATGAAGCTGTTCTGTTTCTCACTATTTCCAATTTGAAAGTACTCCACATTTCAGTGGGGGGTGAGTGTTAAAATGATTTTCTGCAGCCAAGATGACGTTTGTGTTTTATACTTGAAAACTGCCTATTTTCTGGTGGAAGGTGCTGAAGCTGGCATCCCATTATGCTGTTTTTGTTGCAAGACCAAAAAAAATTGTGAATGGAAAAATTACACCACATTTAAAGAGCCGTTTAATTAAGTGTGCAGAATAACAATCAAGGCAGCGTGTCATATTTCTCTCAGTGGAAATTTTCCAATCTGCATCTCTGTTTGATTGGTCTCCTGTCTGCTCAGATATCAGACTTAACTTGTAAATAATGCTATGAGAAGTATAACCACTGGTGAACCCCCTCCCTGGTACCCCCATGTTTAGAAAAACAC
Organism: Lutjanus campechanus; assembly: GCA_027495735.1. Lineage (NCBI taxonomy): Eukaryota > Metazoa > Chordata > Actinopteri > Lutjaniformes > Lutjanidae > Lutjanus > Lutjanus campechanus. The sequence continues at coordinate 39,286 of JAJHUR010076706.1, read as the reverse complement.
AGTGAAAGTGCCCTTCTTGGTAGACACAATCTGCTAATGCCCTCTAGGGTGGCCCAGTGGCCAAGATAATGTGATAAAATGGAGCGGAGTGGAGAAAATGTGGTAAAGTGCCCTTTTAGAGTGCCCACACAATGGAGAAAACTTGATCAATTCTCCTCTTGAGTGGTCCAGTGTCTGAGACAACTTAATAAAGTGGCCTCTAGGATGCCCTTGCAGTGGAGAAATTGTGGTAAATTGCCCCCTAGAGTGTTCTTTCAGTGGAGAAAATGTGGTGAAGTGACCTTTGGGTGCCCTTCCAGTGGAGAAAACATGATCAAGGGCCTTTTAGAGTGTCCTTCCAGTGGAGAAAATGTGCTAAAGTACCCTCGTGAGAGGCTCAATGTTTGAGACAACGTGATAAAGTACCCGTAGGGTGCCCTTCCAGGAGAAAAAAACATGAGAATCTGTCCTTTAGAGTGGCCCTCCTGTGGACAAAACAGGATAAAGTGCCATCTAGAGTGCTCTTTCACTAAACAAAATGTGATAAAGTGCCCTTTAGAGTGCCCCCCCAATGGACAAATCAGGATAAAGCGCATCATGGCTTTCTGCACAATGGTGCCAAACCACATACACTTGGTGCCCTTTTTATTTTTTTGCCCAGGCCCCTCAGAGAGCCTGAATCCGGCACTGAGTACAACCATTAGTTTTTACCTTTTGAACTTTATGTAGTGCCCTAACAACAACATAAGGTTTAATTTACACAATCCCCACCCACCAAACTGTGCAGAAATGCAGCTTTGAAGTTCCCTTGTAGTCCCTCTTAATAATGCTCTCAGAAACCTTCTTTTGGCTCTGTGGGCGAGGAGGCAGGTGACTGAAAATACCAAACACCATCTTCCTGTATGTGTTTGTCATGAGATCCAAGCACAGAAAAGCCTTGTGTACACTAAATGTTTGGGCCTGTGTATGTAGAAGCTTTGGTTAAACCATGACTATCTAGGTGAAGCATGGTTTGGGTTTGTTCTCTTGGGGTGCACTTGTTTTTTTATGTGTCCTAGCCAGGCTCACAGAGGAGGGATGGTGTGCCTTGGATGGCATCTGTTGTCTTTCCTTCTCCTCTGGGCTCCGTGCCAGGCATGTGTTTGTCAGATGGCAGGGCTGGTAAGATGGAGGCTTCTAATATATCTTGACACGTTCGCTCTGCGCTCTCCTTGACTGGGTCATTTGTAGTATTTTGAAACCTTGGCACGTTATAATATGTATCTACATTAATCACAACTCAAATTAAAATGCTGCCCCTTGAGCACAAATGTAGTGGTGTTACACCAGAGAATTTAATTTGACCAAGCATTTCACCCTTTATCGACTTGGGTTAATTTGGTGTCCTTTAAAATATGTTTTGTATCTTTTTTTCTCTTAAAATTAAGCAAACAACTTAATTAATCTTTAGGAAAAAATGAATGAAAAATAACAGTTTGTGAGGATTAGACACTGACAAAGAGATGTTTGAATACACTGAGAAATGTAATTGCATGGAACTGATTGTTAGGTAGCCTGAGACATGTCACGAAAAAAAAGAAACCCAAAATTACGTGTGCTTGATTTGAAAATTCATGTTCTCAATTTAATAATTTGTGCCCACAAACTACTAACGGCTTGATTCCATCAGACGCGGCTGCATTGCGTTTTGGCTGCTGATCGCAGTCAATGTTTGTGGTTCCACCAAAACTCACCACGTTTCAGAAGCGCTCCAGAGCAGATCGACAGAGAAACAGTATGAAGCAGGGACACTCAGCTTGTTTTACCCAGGGGTCCCTTTTACAAAATGAAAGAAGGGACCAGGGGCAGGTTCTTCAGCAAATATTAATAATAATGTTATTTATTAGATAAAATGATTGATAAAAGTTTCTTTTGGTGCTACCAGGTGGCAACGCTGCACTGAAGCTAGCATGTTTTGACTCATGATGGCGCCCGATATTCGTGACTTTGCATACAAAAATTGTTACTTGCATTGGTATAAAGTGGCAAAATAAAGGCAAATTCATCCCTCAACTGCTCATTTAAATGACTGTCAGCAGCAAATCTGTAAACCTGCGCAGAGAAATTAAGTGTCACCATAGGCAGAAGTGAGAGGGGACTGAGGGGCCTTCCTTGGAAAAAAAGCCCATTGCGTATCAAATTATTTTCATTGTGAATTAGTAAATGGAAAGTCTGCCTTTATTTATATAGAATAGCAGCAGTGAGGACAGGGAAGGCAGAGATAGAGCAGGAGGATGACATGCAGCAAAGGGCTGCAGGAAGGAGTCGAGCCCACAGTCGCTGCAGAGGACTCACAGCATCAGTACGTGGCCTGAACGCTCTACTGGCTGAGCTACCCGGACACCAGTTTTGTTTTTTAAAATTATTTTTGTCTTCATTAAAAAACATTTTTCATTCCATTACGCAAGACATACACTCATACACATATACCACCCTCTCTCACAAAAGTCCATGAAAGTTCAGTTCACATTCAAAAATGCTGATAAAAACGTAGTAAACAGATAGTAGCTGAAAGGATCGAGCAACTGTCCTGCAAAGGGAGAATAAACAGCAGTCAGTCTGTTTTTTTCACCCAAGATTTTTTTTAGAAATATCATGACTAAGCTATAATGTAAGAGTAAATTATGTATTCCACTCTTTCTTGAGAATTGTGGAGGGGGTTTTGATTTTTACTCTTCAATTATGCTGGGTAAATATGTTTTAAAAGATCAAACTCTTGGCTATTAAACATTGTAACAGGCCAGCCTCTGAGTGATTGTAGTTTTTTATTAAATGTCAACTCTGTCAAATGGAAAATATAGATTAAAAATTGGAGTTAAATGTTTCTTCATTTCACAGCAGTACCCATTTTATTTTTTAAAGTTGCTAAAAGTTCTCTTAATGCTGATCAAAATACACATTTTTAAACCATGATTCTTATGTAGCTTTGATTTAGAAGGGCTGCGGAGTTGACATCTTATGGTTGAGACCCAATATTATTGAATGAATTTGTCAAAAAATAGAAAGCCCTCCTGTGCTTGTGCAGTATTCCCGCCTTTACCTTTTTTTTTTGGTAGGACATCATTTGTCCCAATTGATGTCCTAAATGATGTCAAGAATGGGTGATTTACAGATTTACAGATTATTCCGGTAATATCTCAAGTGTGTGCACTTCCAAAACATGAGTATAATATCCCCCTTATCTTCATTGCATCTTGGGCTTTTAGGAGATGCAAAAGGGCTGATCTGATGCAGAGTATGTGGGCTGAGCTACACGAGGTGAAATATATTAAACTGCAAACAATCTGAAAATCAGACAGGCAAAACACTCTGCCTCTGCTCCAGGTGGGAACAAAACCATGTCACAAAAGTGACGTCATAGAACTGTATCCGATGAAATCGAGGCGTAATTCATGCTCTCAAGTTATTATCATACATTAATCTTTGCCTCTGTTGTGGAGGGCAACAAACACCTCTGAGCAGCACGTGTAGTCTGCCAGATGTTTGAAGAAAATGATGAGGAAAGACATTAATGAAGTTCTCCAGAACCCTGAAGTTTTTATCAACTGGGTGATATCAGTAGTATCATCAAAGCTTTTAGTAAATCACCTCAAACTGCTGCAGCAGAGCTGCACATTTACAAATATTGATGAGTTCACGCTGTGAGTAGGGAGGTAGATGATGAAGGCAACCATGTGAATGTGAAGTAGGAACATTTTTAATTCATATAAGTTACAAGAACAACAAAGAAATTATTCTGTTTGTCACTGTCATGCTAATGCCGGGGGAGGCTTCACTCGCATTATCAATAGAATTTATAGTAAACGAATCAATCGATCATGTAATGTGCCACATTGTAGCGAAGCACTGCAACATCAGCATCATTTCTGATTGTTTCATGCAGTTCTGGATTCAAGCTCGGCCACAGAGAGAATTAATTACAGTGTGTAAAATGTAAAATGTGAAATTTGAAGGTGTCCACTCTTCAGCTCTCTTCCCTGCTTGGGAGAAGCAGATTTAGGTCAGGGAGATTTGGGGGTGGCAGAGCAGCTGGAGAGCTTGTTCTGGACTGTCAAAGCTGCCCTGTATACCATCTGGATGGGCTGATAGTGCTGCAAAGCCAGTTATCCTCTTTGGGGAACTGTGTGGATCTGCATAGCAAGAAGCCTCAGATGCAACTCTACCTCTGGGGCACTGAAACCAAACTTTAGGTGATAATGGCATGCCTGCTCTCTTCTCTTATACCTTTTGTTACACACATATATGTGCCAATGGGCATTCGCCTATATGCACAGTAACACCAGGGCTGGGTGCCGTTCACATGTGAACCAATACCTGGAACTCGGTACCAGTACCTTTTTTTGGTACTTCACTCTCTGTAATAACAAAAATGCCATTTCTGTTGTAAAATAAGAAGTCCAAACCTCTCAATTTCAACATTGTTATTTATTTCTAACAATTTGGTTTTTATTTAGAGCATTTTACACACCGCATGAAATAAGATCCCTCCCGACCTGCCTTCCAAACCCGCCCCTACAATCTGCAGCCTGTCAGTCTGTCCCCAGGGCATTTAACGCTGTTGTTTGTGTCAAAGAGGAAGCACATGTGTTATCCTTTCTGTTATGTCTTTGTCATTTTTACCGCCGCTGTGCTTGCATACCATAGTATTTCCACATTAATAGTCTGTAGTTAAGGGTTTCAGACATACTAATAAATCTCACATGCTGTTTTAGCCTGTTGGTGAGGAATTTCAGATGAGGCCAGTGGCTGAGTATTGGCCATCACTAGTAAAAATGCTAAGCCAATGTCAGCCAAGACAGCAAAAAAAAGCCCAGTTATTTCTAACAACAACTTATCCAACAAGCTAATTAGTCACCTGAAGGTGTTAATGAAGTTATCAATGTCTCACTTAAAGTTTTTTTGTCCATGAAGTTACACCGTGTAGACGCTGGCTGCAGGCGTGCTACTGTTAGCTGCAGCTGCTGTTGGAGACTCTGCTTACAGACTGTGAAAAACAATGCACTTTTTAGGCCTTTACACACCAAAAGTGATGCATCACATCAAGCTGAGCTACCTTGGTATATCCAATACTGATAAAGAAACAAGATCTTGTGCCATAGCTGCTTTGTGATGTATTTCAGGACAGCACCATGTTAGAAAAAACAGAAGAGTCATTGCAGAGAGACGATTAATCGTTAGGCTCTAGTTAGGCTCTCACCCAGATGCGAACCCAAGTACCGAAATTTGGAACAGTTCAATTTAACATGAATCTCAGTAGTACTGATGTAATTCGATTGGTATGAGTACTGAGTTTGGTACCCAGCCCTAACTAACACACCCACACAGACACAAATGTAACCTGGCAGAGTGCTCACCAAATGCCTCAATGTCAGGACTTTGGGAATACATTAACCATTCACCCTGAGGTCCAGAGAGGATTTTCCCATTTAAACAGCCAAGAATAGTCTCACAGATTTCTCCCTCACCTTCAGCCCTCCACATCGGTACAGTCATGCCCAGGAATGACCAGACTGTTCCCAAAGAGTCACCCAAGCAGGCACAACTTTCATGCTCAGAAGCAGCCCTTTATGCCTCAGTAATAATCGGTTCAGACTGATGAAGACTACACATTTCACACTGAAAGCTTTTACAGCCAGGACTCACTTGTCAGATATGAGAAGTGTAATGCAAGCGTGCATTCTCAGATATCACCGTGTGACAGTCAGTTTGAGTGCTGGTGTGAAAGCATCATCTTGCCTCCCTTTTTTCTTCCTCACATTGCTCTCCGGTTCAGAGGGTTTCTGATAAAGCCAGCTGAACAGAAATGCCTGAATAGCGAATACAGCTGATGAGAAAATCCACTTTTTTATCCCTAAATCCACTTCTTGTTGAGATGCCATTTACTGTAGTAATCGCGCCTCAAGCACCACTTCTGCTCAGCCTGTTGTTGAGCACTCTTCCCTAAGTGGAAGGTGAAAATGAACATCGCACCTCTCAATTGAAGCTGCGACGCCAGTCCTTGTACCTTTGATTTCATCCCTAAGTGTTAATAAATTTTGTGTCGATGTTAATGAGCACATAATCCACTCTTAATGCAGTCTACTTACATGTGTGTTTTTTTTGTAGTCGGTGTGGGTTGTGGAGCCCAGGCAGTAATTTAGACACTGTTGTACAGCTGGTTGTTTTAGTGAGGCAGCCTAATTGATCAAAGATGCTCGAATCCTGATGCTAAACTATGGCTTCCCATACATTATCAGATCTAGAGTGGTACCTAGGGAGGCAGTTTTTCTAATCCTGTGGATTTCTTTCTGTTTATTCATTATTTATGGATTCAACCATCAGGAAAACACACACGTGAAACTTTGACAGATTGTTCTTTGAGAATGTTTTTGCGACCGTCCTCTAGCTATATATAGTACACGTGTAGTTTACAAAGTATGAGATTATAGTTGTTTGCTCTTGTGCATTACGTCATTTTGCTTATCTCTGTGCGGACCACACACTGTGCGGAGTGAGTGTGATGAAAGACAATGGATGATTGATGCACACAGAACATCCACACATCTGTTGTGCTCCTCAGGGGGAGTTTTGAGGGATGCCCGGCCCCTTTGAGAGGTGCTGGGGTGTGGGAAGATGCAGTTGGGACACAACGTGGAAACTCCGCAACTCTCAAACTCAACTGGCTTTCACCAGCATTACATCATCCCTTGGCCTTTTTTTTTTGTCTGTAACCACATCAAACGTTCCTGAGGCGAGGCCTGTTTACAGGGAAGGGCCATAGATGGGCTCCGCTGGGCTTTTGGTTGCCCTGAAACCTGGTCTCTTAGCCTTCATGTTGTCTGGCACCTGTGAACTCAAATTCTGCCAAAACAAATACGATGATTAAAGTTTAAAAGATGTGCAGCTCCGACACAGTTCTTTAAAGTCAACAGCCTGTTTACAATAGCTTTGCATCAAGAAATGTTGTGTCTTTATTCATGTCAGTGATATCACGGAGGTGGCCTGATTTCATATTACTTTGTAGCATAAATGGTTGTACAGACATAAGCTGAAAGGGAATCATGTGATCAGTTGTGTGTGCATGTGTGATCAACAGAGCTGGAGCTCGTCAGCAGCTAATCTTGAATACTACCGGACTGATCGACCTAATTTTTGGTGCACATTCATGACTGTATTCTGAAGGACCTCTGTGATTCACAATTTTCGAAAAACCTTGAAAAACCTTATTTTGTGCCTCCATGTTGGCAGCAGCTGTGGCCACAGGCTTCCAGGTCATACCGTTCTTTTGAATGTGACACCTCGAGAACGCCTCGAGGGGATTTCTCCACACTTGACACAAATGACCAGTTGGACTCAAGAGTCAACTGATTAGATTTTGGTGGTAAAAGGTCAAAGGCCAAGGTCACAGTGACCCCAATGACCCCAATAAAAAAACACACAAATGTCTAATAAGATAAAATGATGAGTACAAATAGTCTCTGAATGAAGACAGCATGTTTCTCACTGAAAATGTTTCACTGGAATCACACATGTATAATAATTACTCACATTTTGCCAGAAAATACACTAAATACCTTTTATTAAATTCCTTCAAAGTTACAGGTCAATATAGTGGTAAGTTCCACATTAAATTCCTTCAAAGCCTTCACTACAGACATTATATGAGTCTGGACAGACATGCATGTAAACTGTAACTTGACTAGTTGGCGGAGACAAACAACTGCGAGGCAGTAATTCTGTTTTTTGACTGCTCTGTTTTATACGACCATTGACAGCCGACTTCTGTCTCTTTTTAACCAGCCGCAAGGGACCTCAACTGCTCAACAACTGCTTCAGTGTAAAATTTAGTTTGGGGGTCATGTTGATGTTGGTGTAACTTTACAAATCTCCGCTGGTTGCATCCGGCAGTTGTCATGACATTGCAGTAGGTGCTTCACCATGTGTTGCCTGGCAGGCATCTGCACTGGGGATATTTTGCCTTTAATAAATCTTACACCTCCTGCATTTGAAAACTGCTATTTTGATAAAACTGCGATTAATTGTTCAGCACTAGCAATCATCAAGATGGAGCAAAAAAAAAAGACTGTCCTTGTGATAACTTTGCAGTTGTACAAATCTTCCTATAATAAACCACTGTGCAGTGTCTTTTTCTTTTTTTTGGTCTGATAAGCCTTTAAACTCATTGATGCATTACTGGAACCAAAGCTCCAGAGTGTATTTTACTGGAACCAGTAGCAACAGACCCACACTATGGGCCTCAGACAAACTGCTGGATTGTCTAACAGGGTCTAAAACCTTTTAATGCCTCCGAGAAGAGACTGAAAGTTTGTGCCCTAATCCCTCTTTGTATGGTTCATTGCATCGAGACCACATAAGAAGAAACGTAAAAGCCAAAGAGTTCTTAAAAAGAGATCAGGGCGGCAGTTCAATGAGGAGACAAGTGCGGCCATTCGTTTTGCCTTTTAATATCTCACGACCTGGTTTGTTTCAAGCACACTGAACCCTTGACGCAGCCTCTTTTGTTTTTATTTCAAAGCAGTTTTCATTCTGAGCACCCGCAAAGATGTTTATGGTCACTGTTCAACTGCGAGTAGCACTTAATCATGATTCAACTCCATGTCCTGTGAAGTGATTCAATTCAGATAATAATAAATCCAGCAAATAAGCCATTGTCACATTAAGCACCACTGCATGCATCTTAATATTGCGTAGCCTTTAGTTATGAGTTGCCGCAAATTTTTATTAAGTGCACTGACAAAGGGGCATGACATAGTTATTAAATAAAATATGGCTGATTGCAGTCACTGTTTTCCTGATGCGTTTCAGTCAGATGGTGATAAAGATGTTTTGATGTGATGAATGCCAAATGGAGTCCGATGAAGTGATGAGTCACAGAGGACTGTGTCAGCGTCTGAGGCCCAGTGAAGGCTGTATCTGTATCTGGCCAGGCTGGATACCGGGAGGGGTTGGGGGTTTGGGGGTGTGTGTGCAGTGCAGGGTGCGGGTGGTGATGGATGAGGACCGAGCAAGAGAAGGACGAGGCATGAAATAGAATGAGGATGAAGGACAGAGAAGTCCTGGCCGGCCCGGGAAGGGGGAAGGAGACTGTGAGACAGAGATGGAGAGACTGAGAGTGGAGAAAGAATGAGGGTCAGAGAAGAGACTAACCTACTCTGAAAATTGCTGATGTTTGCTCCTCTGAGCTGCACTGTGGCTTCTCGCTTAAATTTGCATTCACTCAGACAATATCAGGTAAGTGTATCAGGTAAGTATTCTTCCTCAGTTGTCAGACCCGTGAAGGTCAACATGTCAATGAAGAAGACACTGGAAGGGCAAAAACCTCGGCAAACACTAGAGCTAAACATTTTCATGGTCTTCCATTCAAGACCTTAGCTGAGTAGGTATGATATTAATTTAATTATTTAAATATATATTTTTGATGCACAAAGCGAGTCGCCTGTGAAATGTGAATAAATTATCAACACTATGGATGATGTGTGATTACAATTAAGTTACAAACTCGCTCTTCAACCGCTTCACGCCTCCTGTCAGACTCCGCGTTGGAGCTGCTGTGACATTAAACCCCCTCAGCTGCTGTATTCCCTATAAACTGTGCAAAAGCTTTATCCCATAGGATGGCATCAACAGCACAGTTAGCAGCAGTGCGCTGGAAAAAAAAAAAAAAAAAAGGTCCCTGTTGCAACACTCCCCTCAGCCTAATGACAAAGTGCATCTCCCGAATGGAATTTGATGTGTTTCTTTTTATGTGACCAACCAAAAAAATTAAAACGTTGACTAAGACACCAGCTGATGACTCAGGCAACTATTAGGGAGCCCTAGCAAACACTTCCACTTCTTTGTTTACTGATTTTCTTACTCTAAACATTATTCTGTTACGTTTTGAAAGTTCCTAACACTGTCAATTTAATCACAATGGCTAAAAATATGTATTCCTAATAATAAAAATTCTAGAGTTTCAGAACCACCAAAACTGTATCACTCTGGCCACAGAATATTGTGGAAATTCATTGATATTTTAAGATTTCCTGTTGACCAGTAGAAACCAAAAGCCCATTTGTGTGACGACCCATTCTCCTGAAAAGAAACGATCATTACTCCAAAGGCCCATTGCTCCCAACTTGCATACATAACTAACGTAACTGACTGGGACCATGGGAGTTGTTGACTTCATTATTAACAAAACACTGTAGTTTCTAAATCTATCTGACATGACCCGGGCAGATTTTCCTGGTCATGGACGAGATAACATATTAAAGTTTCATTCAACAAATTACTTTTGTCACTACTTGATGTATTTCAACATCAACATAGTAGGAAATGCACTGTTATCTTGAATTAATTATTAGTTTCTCTGGGTTTGACCATCATTGGATCATGTAAGTAAACAACTCAAAAAAACAACAACATAACTTTAGCATTATTAAACATTTTAATGAAGAAATGTTAGATATTATAGCTTTAAGGGCAGAAAACTAGACAGTCAGAATAACGGTTCTCCGGAGCTTTTGTTTTTTGGGATAATGGGCTGTCTGACAGATGGGCTTTTGGTCCAACGGGACATTTTTCAGACTATTGGGGTTTCAGAATAATGGCCTGTTGGAGCAATGGGCAATCCCCCTGACCAGCAGGAGTGTGAAAATAACCTCCGTTTTAAGATTAGTAAGAGAGGTGTGATAGATCGTTAAGAGGCACTTTGAAAAAGTAAAGGGTTTATGGTCCAGTGTGTACGAATTAGGGATTCATTGGCAGAATGTGGCAGAACTGGAATATAAGTATGTTTTCATTCGTGTATAATCACCTGAAATAAGAATTGTTGTGCTTTTGTTTCATCTGTATCTACAGACTGGCTCTAGATACGGCCTTTTGTGTTTTCTGCAAGTTTCAAGGTTCTCTTACACAGGTTAGACGAGGTGTTTGCAGTGTGCAAACTCAATGCCAAATGCCACTAAATCCTACACACTTTTAAAATACAGATTTTCTGCTACAATTTTTAGCAATAATAAAATTAATTTGAGAAAAATGTCTAATTATAGATTATAAATATTTAAAACTTGGTTCAAGGCTGCATTTGGTTTCCTGCCTCAGGGATTTTTGTAGTATATGTGTGAGTATTAAGTCTTTTAGCCCTGATCAAAGTTTAACAATTAAATGTTTTGTGCATTAATACGAAAGAAAGAACTGGGCGACACTCTACACTTTTAACATCATGTGTTACGAGGCATTTCATTTGTAGAGCACAGAAATGCAGTTTAAAAAGACGGGAAGTACTGTGTTGTGCAGTATTTAACACATGAAGAAACCATGAATCTATTTCTGCGTGCTTCATGCTGTCCAACGTTGCACAAATTCAAAACGAAGAGAATTATATCATGCTGCACAAACTCAGCGGGTGATATGATTCATAATTTTTTCTCCACCTTAATTCGGGGATGTTCCAAGATTAAGCACATTCATATTCCTCACAGTGTCATAGTAATGTTAATGTAATGACTCCACTGTTCACACTGTAGCTGCCTGGAAAAGAAATCTTTCCTGTGTGTTTTTTTTTAGCCGAATTTCTAATGACCTTCCAAATGGTCATCTATACTGGAAGTCCTGCTGGGGATCTGCGAATTACTGCTGAATTGTGGGTAAATGAAGCTTTCGTTCCGGCTGTGAGCTGTCATGATGTGTTTGAGAAAAGTGGGATTGTATTCATGCGTGCACACATGCTCACATACACTGCAGTCTCTCTTACACACACACACACACACACACACACACACACACACACACACACACACACACACACACACACACACACCGTGCAGGCAAAGACAGAAGGATTCATCAGTCATTGAGTCACGCTGAGGGTGGCAGCTTAAAGGAAGCAGTGTCCTTTCTGTCTCTTACGGTCCCCCTCTTACTTTCTCTCGCATCCATTAGTTTATCTGTCACTCCTCGTCCCTCCTCAGTACATCCACCACTCCCTCTCTCCTCCCGGCCATCCTAGTGTGGCCTGACCTTCCTTGGGTTGTCTTCCTGTCTTCAGCGGGCCGGCAGGGGAGAGGGGCCGGCTGTTACCAGGCCAGCCAGATGGCGGGGTCTAGCCTGGGACTGGAGTCTCGGACTGGGGCAGACCCACTGGCCAAACTGGTGCCTGTGGCAGCAGACAGGAGCTCTGTGGGAAGCGGCCTCACCACCACCGCCGTGACTCCCCCCATGGTCGCAAATGCTAATTAGCTGTCTTTAGCGTTCAGACAGGTGAACTGACAGGCATGAGTTTTGTATATATGCTGCATTCACATGCTCCTCTGAAAAGGGACCCATTTCCCGAGTTTGGAAGTCGTTCTTCTGACTTCGGTGTGTTTGTGAGCTTTTAAATGTGGAAACAACGTGGACGTCTGGGTGATGGTTTGGCTTAGACTGGCATCCCATACTTGATATTTAAGTATGCTGAACAGAAATTTCATATTTTAATAGTAATTTGTCCCACACTGCTGCACCATGACATCCATCTTTTGCAATGAATGTTTAAATTATGCATGTACAGTTGCAACACAAAAACAATTCAGCAGTCCCTGATAAAATAGATATAATAAAATTTAACAATAAATTGTGTAATATCATAATATATATAGTCAGTCTACAACATCTTTTTATTTCCAAAGAGTGTACCATAAACCCGCATCAATATATAATCAATCAATTTCCCTCATCCCTTCCCTCCACCCTCATACACCCAAGACATCCCTACTTCTAATAAATAACTTTTCCAACTAATCCAGGTCGCTCTATGTGTCAGTCTCAAGGCTTGTGAGCAAAATCCGCACCGCCACCTCATGTTATGTGGCCTGTGAGCGCTTGCAAAAAATATAATCTGTGCCATCCAATTCTATGCTTTTTTAGCATGTCCCAGAATGCATCCTGATTTTGTTATCCATGTACTGAAGGCATCTAGTTTAATGTGAGGTGGGAAAGTCAATACATGTTTGTACTGCTTTGTATATTTAACTTTTTAAATAAATTGTAGAATAGTTGTACACTTTTGCTTGCCACTTTTTCCGAGACTATTTTTTTTCTAGAGCTTATTATTAATTATTAAATTTGTACTAAAACCAATGATAATCAAATGCAGATGCAATTATCTAATATGATATCAAGTAGATACATTTATAAAGTCTCACATTTACTGTCGGTCCTTCAAACGCAACCATAATGCTGACGTGTCCCTGGGATGAAATTGAGTTAATTTTTCTGAGTTGGGAACTAATTTTTCCGATTATTCCCACACCACCTGAATGCAGGAAAAGCTTCGGCGTAGATTTGGAGTCAGTTTGTCACAGGAGTCGTTTTTGTCCCAGTGCTCTTACAAAAGTTTCATTGCGGACTCTTAGCTGACAGGAGGCAGAGCTGGAGGGGGATGAAGATGATTGGAGTAGAAAAGTCAAACCGATGACAAGGAGGTTTGACAGCAGGGGAGGAAGCCGGTGGGGGTGTGAGGCAGCATGTCCTGAAGAGTTTGATAGGAAAGGACTGGAGTGTTGCTGTCCTTGGAGTGGAGTCAAACCCCCTACGACTCCCCTCTTCTGCTACATCAGCTCCTGAGCCTCTACACGGTGCGTATCAATAGCGCAGGCCTGTTTTATTTCTGGTGAAGTATTCGATGCACCTTGCCCGAGGATATCCTGTAAGCCACCCGTTAGTATCGCAAATCATAAAGTATGCTTTACGTAACCCTTGTTTCAAAGGAAGCAGAGAGCACAGCTGTTTGACTCAGCCGCTCTCAAAACACCGGCTGCATGCAAATGAAGTCATCTTGCTGATACATTAGAGCGGGGCCTGTTATCAGAGCGGTCAGGGTGAGGGAGGACAACTAATTCTGGTGGGGTAACAACAGCGCTACTTCCCTGTAAGTGAGCTCTCTGTATTCCAGCCCATAAGTCAGGTGTTGAGATGAAAGAGAGGCCTGCCTGCGCTACATGGCTAATTTAAGGGATTAACACCTGTTCTACCAAGGCAGATTAATCCTAATCCTGCTTTAACCCCTTTGATCTGAAGTCAGACTGATTTAAGGAGTGGACTGGCCTAATCCCTTCACAACAGTCACCAGAAACTACAGGTACCTGGTGGAGCAGCTGGCTCCAAGCTACAGTATTACTGTACTCAGTACCACAGCTTTGTGTTCATGTACTTTTCCTTTCTTTTTCTACAAAGGGATCAAGTCATTACTGAATCCTTTTGTGCATCACTCCCCCCCGTCTCCACTTCAGAAGGGTTAATTCACATTTGATGCGCTCTCACAGGGTTAGATTAGTCCGGGCAAGGAGAGCTGTCATCGGCATAATAAGCCTCTAGTATTAAGTAGGGCTGCCCCCTGATAATCGAAGACTCAAATCATTAATCGGAGACCTCTCAGTCGACTGAGACTCTTTCAATCAAGCATTCGTTTTTTTTTTTTTCTTCCCGTTATTAGTCAGTGTGCATCACAGTAACATGATAAAACAGATAGAATCTTTTAAAAAATGTATAGGGAGAATATTTCAGTGAGGAATTAAGGGGAATCAGTGCTGGTGCACTTATTAAAAAAAAAACCTTGTGACATTTGCTGGTTGTTAACTGGTGAGAGAAGCTGAAATGAGTATTAGTACACTAGGGCTGGGTATCAATAGTCCATGAGGTATCAATTGAAATAAACCAGAAGCAAGTAGCATTGAAACTTGTCCAGTCAAAAAATACCTGCATTCAAACCTTTCAGTATTCAGATCTAGAAAAATATGGCTACTCATATGGTTTTGCTCACAGTCACCACAAGCACTCTTCATAAAGAAGCACTTTGGGGGAAAGGTATCAGATGAAGTACTGCATTGTATCGTGACTTTTCTAAACGATAAACAGACCCGTTGCACACAAAGCAATGAAACAGCATGACAGGCTGTAAATGTTATAAACTGAGTCTGGAAATCACAAAACTTCTGTGATGGAAGTGGAGAAGGGTGATAGAAACGGAGCGGAGTGTGAAACACTGCGGCAGCCATGTCACCACAGCGCACCAGAGCACACGGTGCAGGTGACGCTTGCTTTGAAGGGCTCAGATTGTTACTATAAGTGTATGACTTTTTTTTTTGTAAGATAGTAAGAAACATTTTGTTTAACCAGAAACAGAACTAACCAGACTCATCAGCTTCGTTCAAACTTGACAGAAACAAAATAAAACTCACCATAAATGTCTTGGTTCTTCTTTCCTCTGTTCCAACAAACACCAGCTCTGGGTTGGTCGAAATAAATCCTTCGTTCGTGGCGTGAAGGAGCGCAGAGCATTCAGGGCCGGTGACCGTGGACAGCAACTACCTGGGGAGAGATGCTCTGCAGATCCACTGATTTCATAACTGAACTATTGTAGGGCTCATAATAAGACTTGCCCAGGGCAAGTAAAATGCCATGTCGGGTAAGTAAATCTGGAAGCTCACTTGCATGACCGGGCAAGTGGTAAAAAAACAGTTAAATTATTACACTATTTTGACAGTCGACTAATAAAAGTCATTTTTCATGCAAATCTGTCAGAAAATGCTGTTTTCAGCCTCTCAAATCTGGAGATTTCCTTGTTTACTATCATATTAAACTGAATCTTTAGATTTTTGAGTAACAAAACAAGACTTTTAAATCACCTTGGACTTTGAAAAACTGAGGCAGACATTTTTTGCATTTTTTTAAATATTTTATAGACATTGCAGCCCTAGACTAAATGTGACAATTAACTTTACTTTTTGTTGTTATTTGATAACTGCTAATAAAAATAAAACAGTTTGAGCAAGTAGATTTGCGACCCACTTGCCCGCCCAGGCAAGTGAAAAAAAAAAAAACATTTATGTTTAACCCTGTATAGGAGGACACGCTCATATAGGAATTTAATGAGGCACGCTGAACCAAGAAAAAAATAGAATCGTTTATTTGTATATTCGTAAATCTGATTCAACTGAAACATCTTAGTAGGCGACGGCCCCAGTATTAAGGTATTACAGCCTGATCATTGAAGAAAAACTGTTTTGTTGAAGAAAAAGCCACAGTATCTGGTCTGGCTTTGGCTCAGCCATACTCAGCTTCTATAAATCTGCATTTTAACAACCACACTAACCAAACGAGAAGCTACAGAGGATCTCAGAAGTAGTTAAATATTTGCGCAGTTATTTGCTATTAATTGTAGTCTGTTCAAGAGATCATCGGTCGTAAATCGCGGCTTTAATGCTTTAATGTGCTTATTATGATTACCAGATTGTGGTGTGTGTGACTGAGTGTGTGCATGTGTGTGGGTGTGTGTTTGTGATGGTAACACATGGATACATTTGATATGAGAGAGAAAGGAGAAAAAAAAAGAGAGAGAGAGACTGTGGGAGAATTTAGATAGATTTGGTGTGGTGACGATGGTGGGAAGAAAGGTAATTGAAAAAGAGAGGCATGAGTTTGGTTTTGGGGTTTTCTAAATGAGGGACTGGAGATGGGTGGGTCTGACCACAGCATGGTTCTGTGTGTTTTTCTGTGTGTGTGTGTGTATTTGTATTCGTGGAAGCAGATAGACACAAACACACTTGAATTCATTGTCCTGCTCCAGCTCTATGTTTAGTATATAGACCGAGGAGGACCACACAGGATCTCTGTCTCATGCGTCGGAGTATGTGGCAACGCTGTTATTATTGATCCTGCCGCAGACGTCAAACCCCAGCGCCTATTTAACTGCCGGCCTGATTTAAACAATATGCTGGAGCCTGTTTCATCCATGTCCAAGACCACTGAATTATTAAACACATCTCTAAAGCAAAGCAAAGGTCCTTCTCTTTGCGTAATGTCTTCACACAAATCTACTGTTGAGCGACTCCAGGGGATAAACAAGCCCTTCTTCATTAGCGTAATTGGGAAAAGAAAAAGAAAGGAGAGAGAAATGAGGGGATGGGACTTAAAGAGAATAAAGAGATCATAATCATATGGCGCTATCACACTGTGTGAAGAATCATTGATTAAACACTATAATGTCTCAAAAGAAAGAGAGCTTTTCAATAGCATTTTCATTATCACTCGCTTTACAGAATGCAGATAAGGGTGTTTATGTTTTCTCTCTGTGACTAAAGATGAGCTTTTGGCTGCATCAGGACACAATGAAAACATTTATACTCCAGGGGCCTCCGCAGAAATGCTTGTGTACTGTGTGCATAGATGTTCTTTTATGTAAATGTGTGCAAGTCCTGGCAGTTCTGACTTGTGATTAGCACTCAGTTGGTGTTGGAGGAGCCAAAATCTGTAGATTCTGTAGATCAGTTTCTGTTTCAATCCATCTCCCGCTTGTGGATGTTCGTCCCACTCTCGTAGGCGCGATATCTCAAGAACTTCTTCAAAACTTGGCACAAATGTCCACTTAGAACAGGGATGAACTGATTAGATTTTGGGGGTCAAAGGTCAATCGTCATGGTCATTGTGACCTCAAATCCATCCCATTCCAGTTATTGCAATATCTCAGGAATGCCTTCAGGGAATTTCTTTAAATTTGGCCAAGTGTCCATTCGGACTCGAGGATAAATTTGGTGGGCAAAGGTCGAAGTTCAGGGTCACCGTGACCTCATGTCTGTCCCATTCTTGTGGTATGTCAAGAACAGCTTGAGGAAGGGTGATTTGATTAGATTTCATGGTCAAAAGTCAAAGGTCACTGTGACCTCACTAAACATGTCTTTGGCCATAACTGAATTCATACACTAATTATGACAAAATTTCAGACAAATACCTGACAGGATAAAAGAATGAAGTGATGACATTTTATGTCCAAAAGGTCAAAGGTCAGCTGTCACTGTAACATTACAATGTTCAGCTCTCTGTCAGGCTCCTGTACTCCTCTGTAAAAAATAGTCTCACTGAAAATTATGTGGAATAACTGGAATCATGTTAATACAGTGATGCTTTCCATTTTGCCCCCAAAAAATACATTTTATCTTTTATTAAATTCCTTTATAGTCTTCAGTACACATGTTATATGACTGCACAAACATAAATTTAAACTACTGCTTATTTATTGATACTCCTACTTATTAATAGTTCTTTTTACTTCTTACTTATTGCAGGCTCTTTCAAATATTTACATACAGTAAATCTGGTTTTAAAAAAAGAAGGAAAAAAAAAAAGAATGACACTTGTAGGCATGATAAAAAAATGTTTTGCAAGAAATTTTGAATGCCAGTGTGTGTTGGTGGTTTACAAATGGCAAAATGGTGGCTATTCAGTATTTTCTGGCTCGTGGTCTAATTTTCCACCAAATGCCACCAAAATCTGTTCAGTAGTTTATAAGACGGACATATCAGTCTTTAGGGCATAATATGGAACACTTTTGCATTCAAATGACTTTAAAGGACAAGACCAGTGTTATATTCTGTATTTTATGTACTTACAATAGGCAGAAATTACATAATGTGCATTTGTCAGATGTAATGAAACTATGTTATCTATTGTTAATTATGGGACAAATATTTGCTTACTTTAGGGCTGAACAATTAATTGAAATATTACTTAGTATAAAGCGCAATATCCAAATCACAGGAGCTGCAGTTTTTTGATTAAGGTAGAATGTGTGACAGCTCACCATTATAAGTGAAGAACTGTGGTTGCCCTGAGATGCCCTGGCCAGCAAATCATATTTTCCAGATGTGAGGGAACGTGCTTGTTTGGTATAGACCCCAACAAAAATTCCCACTAAAATCATGACTCATATCGCAATTGCAATATCTGTTGCAGTATGATTTGTTTTGCACATCACTCTGTCCCAGTTAATTTCTATATTCTGATGTTTTTAACCCTTTTATCTTGCCCAATTAGATACAGCCAGGTCTCCTGTACTGCAGTCCTTGTCACCGATGCCTCATTTTTTGGCTTGGGGAGGGGGTAGACCACCACATGCCTCCCTTGATACACATTCAGACGCTTATTTTAACCAGAAGCACCTATTCCCAGTTGTAAAAACTGCTAGTGCAGCAACTTCCCACCAACAAAAAAAACTGCCACTACCAGGATTTAACCCAGGTCTCTGAGTGAATGTTTTACCCCGCTACACCTGCGCCCCCCACTGCAGCTTGACTTCATGGTGCTTCTAGATAGCCTCAGTGTTGTTGTGTGTGATGTGACATCGAAATGAGATGATCTGCCTGCAGCGCACATCACCGAGCGTGCAACCTGCTGCCCAGCAGACGCTGAACTGAAGCCATTGAAGAAAGAAATCTGAAAAAAAAAATTTAAATTCTTTTCACTCTAAAAAAAACCCCCAAACAAACAGCTTTTGTCATTCAGGACCAAATAATCACACTCTTTGAACTGTTTATGAAACTGCATAGTGAGTAGTGAGTG
>JAJHUR010076706.1:0-17144 GCA_027495735.1 Lutjanus campechanus | reverse complement strand
TAGACTTTAAAATCGCGTGTAATGCATGCTACAGAGCCCAATTTTGTGTTCAAGGGATACGCCATCTTTCCCATTAAAAAAAAAAATCAGGTGACATAGTTTAAAGAGCAAGAAAAATCTGTGGGAAGAGGAGGTGGGGTTGTTGAATGGGTCAGACAAACAGAAGACAAAGGCCGGGGTTTGTGTTCCGTGTGAAACCAAAAATGAATGTGACTCAAATGCACAATGTGTAAGTTCTGCTGGTATGGGTCTCTCTTGCATTAACACTATAAGACAAGATGTAGTTTGATGGAATCATGAAGTGGTGTGGAACCATGGGAGCTGTTTTCTTCATTGTTACACAACCACTGTTGCAGATAAAAATCTATCTGACATGACTCAGGCAGAAGTCGCGTTAAGTTTTATTCACGTTATGTTTAGTCTCCCTTCCACGCTCTCTGATATATCCCACCTATCCCTTGTTTTCCCGGAAGTTATAACAACTAGCAGCTAGCAGGAAACACACAGTTACTTTGATTAAATTACGTGTTTCTCTGAGTTTGACCATTGTTGGAAACACAATACGCGTACACAACTCAACAAAATATATGACATATGTCTTGCATGTTTAGCAGGCTTGTGAGGGTTGCTTTAAAAATGTAATCCAATGCAATTACTGATTAACTATTAAAAAAA
This sequence comes from Lutjanus campechanus, assembly GCA_027495735.1. Classification (NCBI taxonomy): domain Eukaryota; kingdom Metazoa; phylum Chordata; class Actinopteri; order Lutjaniformes; family Lutjanidae; genus Lutjanus; species Lutjanus campechanus. Next base: position 16,469 of record JAJHUR010076706.1, on the reverse strand, counting down.
TGTAACCCAAGTATCACAATATTAAAATAATGCAACTTGATTACTTTTAGCTACTTTTGGCTTACCTCAACACCAAGTGGTGAAATTATTTACCCCAGTATAACGTTTTATGATCGTTGTTAGAGTTATTGCTTGTCCAGATATTTTTTTTTGTTTTGCGCGAAATAAATGTGCATTTAGATTAATAGCTGTAATTATACACTTTGTTAGGTAACATTATGCTAATCACACTTCATTCTCTAACTTCAAATGAGCTGAGATAAACTTATTCCAGTCTGAAACTTCAGTTTTTACCTTCACACCATCCTGGTCAGCAGCGTCATCACCTACAGTCCCAAAACACTTCTCAGTAGTAGCAGTAGAAGTATTGACAAGTCAGCTTGGTAACTGGATTTCTTTAAATAAGACCCTGATGGTGTGGATGATAACAGTATTTTCACAGCTGAAGTGTTGAAATGTGTGTGCACTGCATGTGGTAGTATATTCGTCTTTATTTTAAAATGTGTTTTAAAATTGTAATCCTGCCAAGTAATTCCTATTTTTGCTAAATGTAACAGTAATTAGATCACACCTTTTTTGTATCCTGATCCATCACATGTAATCTTTCACTCCCCAAACCTGATTTTTAGACATATAATGCAGAAATGTTACATATAATAGCTTTAAATAATGTTACGTGCATCATGTGACTTATGTAACAATATTTTTATTTAACCCAAACCATGATCCTTATCTCAATCTAACAAAGTAGTTTTGTTGCCTAAGCCTTTTCACAGTGTCAACCATGTGTTTATTATTGTTCCCATGATTAAAACTTAATTTATATAGCAGATTTCATTCCAGGTGGACGCACAATGTGCTGCACTGAGCCACCAAAGTTGCAGCAAAACCAACTGGGATAGAAAATAGAATAAAGACCAGTAACCGACCAGTAAAACAGTAAGACATGAGAATGAAAACCATTTTAAATGAAGATAAAATAAGATAATATAATAATATAGAAATCAAATAATTAAAAACAACTGTTCATCAATAAAAATATTGGTCAGCTGTTGACAATAAAATTAGACTTTAGTGTATGCACACAGTTTTAAGTCATCTTATGTGTGCCCAACAAGAAGAGAGAGGGTTGGATATTGGAAACACAGCTCTCAGTTCTGAGATAGCCTGCAGCAGGGTGATGAACTTTTCACATTTAACATGAGACGGTCTTTATTTTTGTGCAGCTGCCTAACATTTGTTTAAGAGCAAAACTTAAATCCATAGACGGGTTGAACTCATCTTTATGAAATCAGCCCCCGATCACAACATACAGCGGAGACATTTTTGAGGGCATGATTGGCAAGAACAAGAAAAGGAAGCACAAACTTTTAAACGGCTCCAAGTTGTGGAAAATGAAAGAGGGGGTTTTTGTTTCCCTCTGAAGGCTGGAGTCTGATTTCCTGTGTGGCTCTGATTGGGAAAGCAGAGGCACGCACAGGGAGCCTGCTTCTGTATGGAGATGCCAGATGACAGGCTTCACTAGCAACAGACTGTTGCTGAACGGCACACTGAAGTGGCCTTTGATTGATCATCAAACATGCCTTTTATGAAACAGTCTCTTGTGTAAACCTGGTTTAGATGGTAGGACTTCAATGTCTGAGTGTGAGCGCGTGGTTGAAAGAGAACATAAATGTAAATAGTATCTTAGAGCGGCTGGATGGAGCACAGAGCCAACAGGAGTCAGCTGGCCGTAGGAATAAAAGTAATCTTTCATCAAGTGAATCAAAATATAGGTACTGTAACAAACCCCGCCTCCTTCTCTTTGACTACAAACGCGCTTTGATCGCACTGCTTGACCACAGAGTGTCACCCTGTTTGGTGCCAGCTGTGGCTGCGGAGGAACTGTGGTGTCAAACATTTTGTTCATGTTCATCCATGCGGATTACCAAGTGTCTCATAGACTCCCTGTGCACAGTAGGAGTTTGTCCATAAGGCCATATGTCAGCCTGTCCCCCTCCTCCTACTCGTCTTTTGTTATCGGAGTGACCCGTAGGTGCACCGAGGACCCCGTTGACCCCAACAGACACCAGCTTATTGACCACCTCACAGCTCCATAGTGTCCATTACCTAAACCAATTTACATCACCAGCTTATTGTTGAAACTGATCTCACCTCACAGTATCGACCTCTTCTTTAATTCGCCTTTTCTGTTACACTCTTAAAAATAAAGACACTAATTACAATCGTCAAGTGTTCTTTGGCTTGTCCTCATAGGAGAACCCCTTTTTGGTTCCTGGTAGATCCTTTTATAAAGGTTCCACTTGGAACACTTTCAGAGAGTTCTACCTAGAGTCCAACATACAGGGTTATACCTAGAACCATCTGTGAAAGGTTTCACCCAGAAACCCTGAAGAGAGGTTCTATAGGAGAACCTTTCTATGGTGCGATGGTTCTACCCAGAACCCGCTCTGTGGGTTCTATCCAGAATCCTTCCACCTTTAATTGCGCAAACAAGAACTCACCCTGCTGGTTCTACCGAGAATCTCATTATATTCCAAGGGCTTCATATGGAACCCAATGTGGGTGTTCTACCGAGAACCCTTGTATATTTTAAAGTTTTTTATCTAGAAACCACCCAGGGGGATCTACTGAAAATCCTTTTATATTCCTACGATTTCATCTAGAACCCATCCACAGGGTTCTGCCAAGAACCATTTTATATTTATACCTTTTTTCTACCTAGAACCCTTTTATGTTATAGCACCAAGACCCTTGGGTTCTCCAAGGATTACAATAATCCTTGGAGAACCCTTTCTGCCAAAAAAAAGGTTCTTTGGATGAAATGGGTTCTTAATAGAACCTTTAGTGTCACACAAATAGCCCTTAACTAACCCTTTCTTTAAAAAATCATTCTTCAGAAGCTAATGGTTCTGGGTAGAACCTCAGCCCTTCAAGAAGAACCCCTGTGGAACCCTTATTTGTAAGAGTGTACTCTGAGAAACCTCCTCATGAATAAAGTATAATGTAGTTACTGTATTAATGCCGTCTGTCACATCTCCAGTGATGAATATTCTGGTTTTGTGCTGCAGCGGCTGCGTTCAGCACCAGTAGATCTGTTTTGACTGTTGATAGCTGTTCTGTTTTAAAACTCTTTTCACTCTGTGACTGTGGCAGCGATTGTGGTGAGAGGTTTCTTACCAGAATAACCATGTCCTCTGTTTTGAATTTTATTCAGCCCACTTCCACAATTAATGATAAAAAGCCAGTTTTTAAGCCCGGGAAGGCTGCCGATATTTTCTTCCTTCGGCCAAACAATGCCAGAAGAAAAAAAATTATTTGTGATGTTTTGCATCTTGATGGCTGTGTGCAGTAAAATATTGCTCTGTATACTATATGTGACAGCTGCTCTCAGAAGGAGAAAACAGGGAAATTGTACATAAACAGGGCTTTAGTTGTTTCCAGTGTTCAAGGCTCAACATCCTTTGCGAATTGTCCTTTTTATGCAAGGATTCAATTTACTATTCCCACAAAAATAAGGGCAGAAGCCTCGACTGATCAACCGCAGCAGTGGAGTGTGATGTTACTTGAATCTCTTTAGCTCATTAACAAGGTTTACACTGTGATGAGCTTGCGCCGCAGGGTTCACACAGGCCTGCTGAACACCTTGTCACCTTTCCATGTGTCAGACAAGTTTGCAGTGTAATGGCCTCTAGTAAAGATGTTAGAGCCTTTGAGCAAAGTGCTGGCGTGCTGCAAAGTATGTATTGTATGTATTTACCATTTATGTATTTAATTTAAGTATGTATTTACTGTTCTTTCCACTTTCTCAGAGTCATAAATGAAAAAATGCCTTTGGACAGACCCTTTTTATTGGCATCTAGGAACTGAAGAAAGTAAACAAGTAAACAAAGACGGACGAGGGATAGCTTTTTCCAAGCTTTGTCTGAGGTAGGGTTGTCAAAAATATCGATATATAGATAAATATCTATGCTGAGTATTTGAAATGCTTTCAATACTCATTTTTCATTCTCGCTCATCATGTCTCACTGTCACCTTACAGCCTTGTTATATTTATCTTTTAATAAAAATCGAAAATTTTGTGCCCTCGTTGTTTCTCTGTGGAAAATAGAAACTGGTATCAAATATTGATATTTTTTCAAGGTATTGTATTGAAATGAGAAATTCCAGTATGTGTAAGTAGTATCCTGTGCCTGTAAACAGCATGTTGGACTGGCACAGCAGGGTGGCACGTGGCTGGTACCTGTAAAATTGTCCTTGAGCTTCACACCAAACCACTGCCTGCTTCCTGTCTGGACGGCAGCGTCAGTCCTGTGCGTAAAGCGCACTTTTTTCCCCCTTTTTTTGGGCAAATCTGTGACCGGCGGCGCTATGACCCTGCTGCCTCCTGCCTGCTCAGCTCCACCACCGCTGCTCCAAGTCTGCTAACTGCAAGGCTGCAGGAGCAGGGAGGGAAGTCATCTGAGAGCCGGAGTCCAGTTTGTTGCTGGTGCAGGAATCAGGATATCCTTCCAGCTCCTCACAGAAATTCCAGGGATTTTTTTTTCTTGGTGGTTGTACCCCCCCTCCTCCTCCCCCGTTAAAGTAATCTCCCTGCTTGTCGCGCTGTCTCCGCCGGGCTGTGTTTGACTTTTTCCCCCATGACTACTTCCAAAAGTGTGTTTCGGCAGCTGGAAAACGGGATTTGACCACTGTGATGAATATTTCCGCGTTTTGGCACACATTTCGTCGTCCGATCTTTTGCTCTGGATCGAAGAGCGCCGGACCGAAGCTGTAGCCTACTTACAGGGACGACTCCGTTTCGAAAAAGTTTAAGAATAAATTTTTCCTCATACACAGCCCGGATTGGTCCTGGGGGCGCCGATCCTGCGTGAGGAGGGAGTGGGTACATAACGGACTCATACTTTGGATTTACGCACAGGAACCTTTCCCCTTCAAACAGTGTCAGTCGACACCATGTGTCTCTGATTTATTCTCCGAGCTCAACTGTGGATTTAACCGGTGTGTGATTTGTGTTGACTGCGCTGTCTCCCCCCAAAATTGCCGCAAAGCTGAGACTCGCACATCATCATCATGCATCGCTTCTTGGAGAAAATCTGCTGCAAAATTGAGGGAAGTCGAGAGGCAGCATGACTTGCGCTCTGGATTTCTTTGAATCTACATTCCATTCTCATATAATATCTTAATGCTGTTCCATTTTGGTTTACAAATATGATGAAATGGCAGCCCCGGAAGAAGGTGAGTCTCTCTTGTGTGTATTTTATTTTCCAATTATGGCGATAAATAACGTTTCTCTGGTAGATCACAAGTTGGAAAGAGGAGGCTCGGTCAGACTGCTGCTCTTCCTATGCGTTTACTACAATGATAGAACCTGCAATGACCAGAGCAGCTCTCTACTGAACTATAACCAAAGAGCCTGTAAGGATAAATAAGTTTCTATTGCCCCTTTCCTGCTTTTTATACATGTTTTCTCCTAATTTGTCTAAATGAATCTGAGAGAGGCATCAATCAGCTGTTGTGCAGTGCACTGTATACGACCTATCACATACATGCATATTAATATTGCACACCAAACAGTATATAATGTGTTTCTATGTTAATATTTTGCACCCTGGCCCGTGTTTTGCGTGATCAGCAGCTTTTAACAGCATCAGACTGGCCTACATTCTTTATCTGGACTAATCAAGACATCAGTGATTAATGCCTCCTTAGTGAATATCTGGAGTTGTGGGAATAAACAGTGTTTCAGAATAGAAAGTAACCTTTTGAGAATTAAATATTGAAAAACTGAAACGTTGCACATAAAAGTTTAAGACTGAACTGGCACCTCATCCTTCAGTACATCTTTTAGAGGATTCTTTAAGAGGACGAAAACATGCCTCTTGGTTTCTTGTTTCCACAGTCAGACACGTTCTCTTAGACACATTTGTATTCAGTGTGCGCTCTCTTATTGCTCCATTTTCGTAGCCTTGGAGTATTACAACATGGAAAATATCTGAAAATCATCTGGGGTCTATAAAAAAATTGGTAGCACTGAAATGCCTATGGTGAGGATTTTTACCAGCAGGGGGCACTTGTCTGACAAGAAGCAGCCTTCCTTTGCAGGAGTGGGCTTTACACTGAGTCAAAGAGAGAAAAATGAAAGGATGATAAGCAACTATTTTCTTTCTTTTATCAGCTGTTTTGCATCATTCCTAAAACTTTCTTTTTCCCCAAAAGACTTTCTTCAGTTTCAGCAAAAACATTTGGATTTTTTTTTCCGCGTGGCCCAGATATTTCTGCCCTCTCAGCTGAAACATGATGTTGATGTTCTTGTCTTTAGAACTACCCAGTATAAAGAGCACCAGTTACCAGTAGGGCTGGGCAGTACATCGGTATGATATTGATATGTGATATGAGACTAAACAGCATTTTAGATTTTGACTTGGCATGAGTGTTGTCTTTTCCTGGTTTTAAAGGCTACATTACAGTATAGTAGTAGTAGTAGTAGTAGTAGTGATGTACTTTTCTGAACTTATCATACTGGTCTAACTGTTCTATTAATTCCCTTTACCCACTTTGTCATTATATCCACATTACTGATGATTATTTATCAAAAAACGTATTGTGTTAATACTTTGTGAAAGCACCAATAGTCACTGTTTCATATCACATTTTCGGTATGGTTAATTTGCTTAAAATGAAGCTTGTGGGTTTTAAAATTCAACGTATTTGTGTTCAGGTCCGTTATATGTTTCGGTCTCCAGTGGAGCCTTTGTTTGTAGGGAGGCTGTGACGTAGCTGGGGGCTCGTCTGGGAAATGATCCTGGGACCCCTCGCACACCTACAAAATTGTCACGGTATTGATGTTGAAGTATTTTGTCCAAAATATTATGATACTTCATTTTGTCCATTTCGCACAAGTCATCATATGTTTGCACCGTTTGAGAATTTACAGTAGAGAGAATGTGTATATCGTGATATATATTGTATATCATGGAATAGCCCCAAAATATCAAGATATGATTTATAAGCCATATCACCCAACCCTAGCATCCAGTACCAGAAGTATAGTAGCCACTACTACTAGCACTGATAGTAGTGGAAACCCACTCTAGTGGGTATGATCTCAGCAACTTGCCATCTCTTCGCCTAAATTAATTTCTGATGTCGTTTGTTCCACACCAAGTGTCATTAATGTGGATAATCTCACCCTGAAAGACGAGATGAAAGTAAATGATCAAAACCAAGCCTCTTAATGTTGAATTATCAGCAGAGAAAATAAAAGCTGTGAGCATGCTTTAATGATTTCTACAGCTGTGCAGTGTATCTGCCAGAATCATCCATGAGACCCCCCTTTGAGGACTAAAAGCCTTTCCTCACTGCAGGAATTGATTCCCAGCCACACTGCAGTCATATGTGCTCAACCTGAAAAAATCCTAAAAGTAACCCTGTCGTTCATATGCAGATTCTCTTTTCATGATTTATTTTACTAAAGTTTACACACCGGAGCCCTCATCTTGGTGCCGGAAAATGGTTACCCTGTTTTGTGTGATGTTGATTAATGAACCTGTGGGTGATGTTGGAGGCTGGATGCATAACCATGAACACAAGCTCAGAACACAAAGCGGTGTATAATATGTTGTATTACTGCACACTTGCATGTGTTTGTGTGTTTCTGACATTGTCTCTTCACCTTGAACCCTGGTTCATTGCCAGTGATGTCCTCCACTGTGCACAGATATTGAACATACAGTAGCAGGCAGGACACTGGAATAAAAAAAGCTATTGTGCTCCACATTATATAGAAAGAGGTTTCTTTATAATGCAGTCATCTCTTTAGAAAGTGCACACAGGAATGTCATACAAGATCCTTGAATTTCCCTGCTCTGACGTCTTGTTTATCTGCTTTTCAGTCTCTTGCTTTACTCCACTTCTAGCTCGATGGGAGTCGATAGAAAGTGTGGGAGAATCAAATTGATTCAGGCTGAGTGTCCTGTCCACCTCTTCATAATGGATTACACTAATGAGTCAAAATTCCAAATCTGTGATGTTGAGGAGAAGAGAGAGCAATTCCCTTAATGCTGCTGGCAGATAGCTTATCTGTTCTGGAAAGAAAAAAAAAAGAGTTAAATCTTTTTTTGCACAGGGGATTTGTGTGATTAACTTTCTTTTCCTGCAATTTTTGGAGTTGCTCTGACCGCCTGAGCAGATTCAGAGAGAGAGAGAGAGTGTGTCTGTTACACAGTGTTAAAATGTGGAAGGAGAGACATGTGAGTAAAGGCTGCCATAGACATGGGGTTCTGATAATGGTTAGATAAGACTGTCTGTCCAGTGATAATCAATGTTTTCTGTAGATATAGCTTTTTTTGCTGGGCTTAAAAGCCAAGTGCAACAATCCGCAGGTAGCCCCTTTCCTTTTAAAGTAAAGAGATACTTATTTTTGTGTTTGTGAGGTTCAGGAATGCAGCATGGCTCTTGCAGTGCCTGATATCATAAATGGGGTAGGGTGGGTGGACAGCGGTGGCCACTGCAGTCCTCTGTGGTTGTGTTGTATTAGAGGAAAGTAAGGCTTAAAAATATGGATTCACATTAGTTCACAGTGGTAATGTAGTTCTGTACTGGAGCACCCTTGCGTCATCATCTGCACATTTGTTTATGTTGTCGCTATAGGGTAGAAAACCCTGCTAGCCGCAAAATCCCGATTGCAGCCCACTTTTTGTTTTGGTACAGTTCGTTTTCACACCTGATACGGGCCGCACTCGAGTCCACATCAACTCTGCTCAAGACCACCTTTTCAAGTGGACCCAAGCACTGATCAACGAACCGTGCCCAAGTACAGTATGCATCACACTAATCAAACAAACTGGAGTTTGGGGTCAAGTAATGTATAATCCAGACCCGAGTCTCTGATATGAAACTTATTGAGTCAGGTAGGAGATGGCAGCGTACTTTAAATAAGGTTGTTCTGATGGTGACACCAGTATCAGAAAAAGGCCTCTGGTACAGCCTAAAATACTGGTATTGTCGGCGAGTATGTGACTTTCTGCATCATTCCTACACCACATAATATGTCAAGCCGAAAAAGGACCTCACAGCAGTGTTCTGTGTGCCTTTTCATTAGAATGATCTATTGATCTATCTGTTTTACAACAAAATGGTATCAAATGGCACTTGGTATTGGCTGATAGGCAAAGTTCAGGTATCGGAAAGTATCCGGAAGGAAAAAAATGGTATCAGAACATCTATAACTTTAAAGGAGCTATACTGTACATAAGGCATTAGCCACCTGCTGAATTCATTCTCCAAAGAAATTTGGGGCAACATATCACCATAAAGTTGTGGTGTCCACAAGAAACAAGGAAATGCACAGTCCTTCCCATAGGTCTTTCTTACTTCTGACAAACAGCTAACCTAGCAAATATATACCTTTACAAGCTATCGCTAATTACCAAACTTTAGCATTAAGAGCTGTTCAAGAGAAACATTGCAAGTTTAATATCAAAGTTCATCCTTCACTCTCCAAGAGCTGTTTCCAGAGGTGGAAAGCTACGCCAGTGTTACCTCTTGTTATGCTTGTATTTCTGTCAATTCTTTCTTTACCCCCAAATGTGGTTTATTGCCCTCAGAACAGCGCTACTTCTTCATCCCCTCATGCTGGATTGAGGACACCCACCCCAGTCTCTCACTATTGCCACGAAGTGGTATTACAAGACAAGGCAGGCTGAGGCTAGCTGGTTAGCATGCTAACTTCAGTAGATACCTCTACAACACAATACATAGCAGTTTTGATGTTATGTCAAAGACGTCTATTTCTTCATATTCTGTGGAATATTTTAGTTATTTTTTTAGGTTTAAAGTAAAATTCTTACACATAGCTCCTTCAAAGTGCACAGAAATGAATGAAAATCACCAGGTTGCATTCAGAGAACGAAGAACCTGTAGGATTGTTGGTTTTAAGACTCTGGGTAACAGAAACACTGTTTTCCATGTCTTTGTATATTTGTGTATGCCTGTATGTGTGTGTGCACAAGTCCAAAGTGGTTTGGACATGAATTATGGACTTTAGTGGCTTGGCAAGTTTCTGTGTGACTTATACCTGCCTGTGTCAGACTGTGGTTTCTCCCTGTCCATGAATTTATTTTGCAGCAGCTGAAGAACATTCCGTGGTTCTCTTTTTTCTGCCAGATGTGTTTTTAAGTCATCATCACCCCCATGTTATCTTGAGCAGAATTGCTCACAATCTGAATATGTTGGGTGGTCTCATATTACGAAGCCAGGCTCTGCATTTCGCGTTCAAATTATGCCTCGTGGCAGTGTGACCAAGTCAGAAGGAAGCGACTGTTTGTTTTTGTGGTTGTGCCAGATGTTTCTGTGGGTTCCACACAGTTGACACGAAGCCTTCTCACCTGAGCGGGACAGGATGCCCTGCTCATGTTTCTGCGGCCAGACACACTGGGAGCTCGGACTTTTACCATCAGCAGGCGCACTCTTACATCTCTGACCATGTTCATTGGCTTTTCACCTCGGGGAGTTTCTCATGCTGCTTTTCCTCTTTGATTCGGTATTATTTATGAGCTCTCCGGCGGGGGGAAAGGGCTATCTCTCCCCCCAGCGCTCCATCAGTCCATGTGACGTCTCCTGGCTGGCAGCAGCACAGCAGTTTTGGAATACATTTACAGCAAGGGAAAACCCGTCAGAATGTGAAGGGAAGCGCTAGAAGACACACATCTGAGGAGAGAAGAAAGCAGGCGAGGCTGTCAGCGGGGGGAAGGAATCACTTGGGAGAAGCTGAGAGTGCTGGACAAAGATTGAGATACATCAGGGAACAAATGAATGGGGGCTAGATTGTAGGATCGTAGGAAATAAGGAGATAGATGGGTGGATATTGCGGAGTAGAAATGGAATTGCTGTAGAGCCACAGACATTGATAGAATTTGAGACAGTTGAAATTCGAGAAAGTGAGAGAAAATGGGAAAGGGTTGGAGGCTAGAGAATAAGATGGTGCGGGAGATAGAGATTTTAGGAGTGAGAGGCCCTAGAGTGATGCAGCAGGGATAATTAATGATAGGGAGTGATAGCACCTGCTGTTCCTGATGCTGCGCAGTATTTACGGCCCAGCATGCCGAGTGGAACGGGATGCGGCTGCGTGGCCAGCCTCCTGGCCCATCCTCCTGGGATAGATGGGGGTGGGGGCGGGGGGATTGGGTCAGGTAAGGGGTGGGGTGGAGGGGGTTGCGTGGGGAACAGCGACTCAGCAATACAGCTGAAATTTATGTGCTGTACTCGCTCTGTTAATCCCAGTCCACCACCTCCCATTGGGAGAACTGGACAGAGATGGAGGACAGAAAGAAGAGCTTCCTGGAATGCAAGGCCTCCCTCGCTCATATTGTGACGCAGTGGTCTGCAGTACGCACTAGCTGCAGGCATATGCCCCGTAAGGCACCCTTGGGAGTCCGCTGTCACAATACAACAGCAGAAACAATAGAGACAATAGTGACTGGGCCATCCTGCTCTCATTAATCCTCATTCCTGGGACCTGCTGCACATTCCACTGTGAGCGTGCAGATGGATTTTTGGATAGCAAGTGGTAAATGCAAAGATTGATTTATGTGTAGACCAAGTCCATTTGTAATGTTTTCCTCCAAGCCTCAGAGCACTCATTTCTGATTTGCTACAGCTCTCCTTTACCCCCCAGTGCCTCTGTTTGAGCAAATGGAGCTATGTTTGAGTTTATTGGGGTCATTGTTCCAGGGGTGTGGTCAGCTGCTCTCAGGGCTCAGGAGGTGCCTGCCTCTGGGTGCCTCCGCCGGGAATAAAGCGGACCTGACTTGATGGACCACATCAATAGGAACACATTTCCTTGTTCTATGAGGTGGAACAGTCCTCTGCAGGACTTAAGCTCTATTCTTTTCATTCTTTTCATTGGTTAAGCTTCCGTATTATGCACTCAGTCTTGCATGTACTGAAGAGAGCCAGTGTTTCAGACATAAGCTGGCTAAAACATGTTTTGAATAAGGGCTGTCAATGGCACCAGGGACACATCCCTTCAACATATGGCCTGAAAAACATGCATACTTTTCTCTGTTTCACAACATTTATCAGAGTACAGCTGCCAAAACCACAGTTCCTACATTCCTTTATAACTCCACACTGGACCGGTTCCAGTGGGCCGGGCGCAGTATCAGCTCAGTCTTCAGGCCCTGCAGCTGTCTCCATCCAACGCAGTGCTGTATGTTGTGACAGACATTCGCTGCTAGTGTGTTTCTAAAGAGGGCCTGCCATCCAGCCTGGATGGAGACGTGTGAAGAGCATCACTAATACCACCCTGCCTCATGCTGACGCCCCTAAATCCCACTAATTCCATCTCTTCTTTTGTCAGAGATGGGATTCATAAGCCCTTCTTTGAAGGCTCAATTTTCCAGGAGTGTGTCCATGGCTTAGCTGTAGCCTTCATGTAGCCACGACTAGACATTCCATTCCTTGGATTGACGGCCTGGTCTGGCACCTGAGTGGTCAGTATCTGTTTCTTGAGTAGATTATTGATGATTATTGACCGTGAAAAACAAAACCGAGTCAATTAACCCCTGAATGTTCATGACCACTGCCCACTTGGATAAATGACACACTGTGCAAGAGAGAACCAAACAAGATTAGTCTGAGCGTTTCTCTCCCTTTCAGTCTTAAAGGAGTAGGTGCTGTGAAGTGTTTTTGCAGTCAAACAGTGTAGCAGAGACACACACAGACGGCCTCAGCAGAGTGCTTCTCCAGGGGTCACAGAAACAACAAAGCCCAGAGCAGATTGTTTTAGTTCCCCTCACCGTCACTCTGGCCTATCTTGCCCAGCCTCTCCTTACTTTTCCTGCCATGCTGAATGTGGCGAGGGGTAGCTAAGAAAGGTTTTTACTGCTGGCTGTAAAATCCCGCAGGAAGGAAGGAGAAATGGTGCCGAGCACAACCCACTGAGCCCGTTCCATCTCTGTCTGTTAGGAGCTGCTGTTCCCTCTTGTAAGTTTGGATTTATTTATATGAGGCTTATACTGGGATACTTATGTCAGGCATATGTTTATAGTTGCTAAGATATGTGGGCTAGGAGCGCTTCCATATACTCTGAGGGCTTGTCTCCTAAGGGAGATTCATGATTCAGGCACCCTTAACAAGGCAGACAGACAGGTGGTGACTGACAGGCACACTGAGGTAGATTCAGTAATGAGGACTACAGAACAAACCTCCGTGGTCCACCCCCCCACGCTTCACCATCTCAAATGATCTCATGCCTCATAGACTTTATATATTTAACTACGGGATCTGTTGCAGTCTAATAGAGCCATAGGATAATTCTGTCTTTGCCTCCTCCCCCCTCACTACGGCTCCGCTCTGCCCCCTCTGTATCCACCCCAACAATATTATTTCCTGCTGTGCATGTTCTCGTGGTTGTCTGCGTCAAAAAAGAAAGTGTTTTGTTTGTTTCCCGCTGCCACTCTCTGTAGCCTACGTTTGTGGATGTGACCTGAACCTTAATGCGTACCCCCACCCTCCCTGCACCACTAAATTGCATTGCCACCTTACTCTGAAGGAGCTGTGTAGAAAAAGATCTATTTGTGTGTCCACGAATGCATGTGTCAACTTGTTTATCCTACAAACTGTGTGCTTCTGTGCATTTTGAAATGCTTTTTTTTTTGCATTTTTCTTCAAGTCTAGGCGTGGGGGGTCTTTGGAGCTGATGTTAGTGGTTCTTCTATGTAGCGGTCGGTCTGTTGTTGGGTTTACCTGTAAATGTTTCTTTAAATTAACTGGACATCTAATCCACTTTCTGTGACTGTAATCGAATACAGGTTACATGTAATCTGTTACTGCTCAAGCCTGGATAGACAGTAGCTTTGTTCATCCAGAAAACATATATAAGGCTGGAAGAGGCCCTGTTATACTTACAGAGTTATAGCTGATTCCAGAGGAATGAAACTTTGGATATCTTAATGTTGAAGTAACAGTGTGGAGAAACAGTTTGACATGTAATCTCTTGCTCTTGTTGCATCAGTGGTGTCTGTCCTCTGCCCCTCTGTGTTCACCCCAACAATATTACCTGTTGTGCGTGTCCTCGTTGTTGTCTGCGTTTTGCTTGTTGCTCTCTGTAGCCTACATATGCGGATTTGGCTTGAACCTTAATGCGCACCCCACCCTCCCAGCTCCAGTAAATTGCACTGCCACCTCCCTTAAAAGGAGCTGTATAGAAAAAGATATGTTTGTGTCCATGAGCAAATGTGTCAACTTGTTTATCGCGCTTGCTGTGTGTATTTGTGCATTTTAAGATGTTCTTTTTTGCATTTGTCCTGAAGTCTCTTGGAAAATTGTTGTCTTGACAAGTGAGCGATATCCTTGTGTCAGATAGGACGTGATTTATGGAAACTGCGTAACATTATCATCCATCAAAAATACTGAAACACTGTACTTTCTCCTTCTCTCTTCCAGCCTGTTAGCCCCCTCCTCCAGTCCTCCCTCTTGATCTATATTCCTGCGACTGGGGTCAGAGGCCACATTAGAGCATGTATTGTTCAGCAGTCTGGAGAGTGCTCCAGTTACCACTGTGAAATCTCAAGCATCAGCGGCTTCTTAGCTGTTTAAATATACATTGTACAAGGCTGAACACTTCTACAGGGCCCAGCCAGACACTACACAATGTCTACGGTGTGACGTTACATTATTTTAAGTAATGCCTGCCTTTATAGCCATGTAAAATGTGTTTGCTGCCTTCGCCACCTGTCTGGGTGTTCTGCATGATGAAATCATGCTGAACAGAACATGTTTAGTGCTATGAATGCTACTCTGTCTTCTGCTATAAAAACTGCTATATGCACTCATTCCAGCTGCTCCAATGAGGGCTGTAAAAAAAGATACATAATCACTCATTGGAACAAAAGACCGCAACTTGGCACACAACAGTTGGTGTAACGCTTCAGGTGTGAAATTACCCTCCCAATTTACATTTGGGAGTATGTGTTAGCCCTCTCCTCTCCGTCTTTCTATGAACAATGTTGTCTTTTTTCAGTTGAAGAGAAGGCTTCGACTGCTGTTATACACTCATAGAAACAAGGGCTCCAAAAGGGTTCTTCCTGAAGGGCTGAGGTTCTACCCAGAATCATTTGCTTCTAAAGAATCCTTTTTTGAAGAAAGGGTTTTTTGTAATGAGGACTGATAAAATCCTTGAAGAACTCTATTGCCCAGGGTATCATAATATGAAGGGGTTCTTGGGAGAAGCAACTGGGTGGGTTCTTGATGAAACCCCTGGAATATAAAAAGATTCTCTGTAGAACTACCTGAGCGTGTTGTAGATAAAATCATTGGGATATAAAAAGTTGAAGTTGAAAGAATCCACTGGGTAAATTCCTGTTAGCACCCTTAGAAGGTAGATAAAACCCCCAGAGAGGGTTCTGGGTGGAACCATTGCACCACCCTAACCCTAACCCCTCTCTTAGGGGTTCTGGGTGAAACATTTCATAGATGGTTCTAGGTATAATCCTTTTTGTTGGGTTCTAGGCGAAACTCTCTGAAATGATTCAGAGTGGAGCCTTTGTTAAAGGTTCTACCAGGAACCAAAAATTGTTCTGCGATAGGGAAAAATGGAAGAACCATATACAGGTCTAGTTAGCACCTTTATTTTCAAGAGCATAAAATAAAGGTTAATCAAAGAAAGGATCGATACTGAAGCTCTGTTGGAACCTTTCACAGATGGTTCTAGCAATAACCCTTTAAGTTGGGCTCTTGATCTTTCTGAGAGAGTTCCAAGTGGCGCTTTTATAAAAGATTCTACTAGGAACCAAAAATGGTTCTCCTGTGGGGACAAGGTGAATTAATCTTTATGGTTCTAGCTCTATTTCTAAGACTGTAGTATTTTCCGTGCATAGTGCTGCAGCAGAACAGTACAGTGCAGCTGCCCCATTAGGTGTGGAAGAAGCTAAGGTGCTGTACAACTCAGGTGCTGACTCAAACTGCTGAGCCTCGTGTTATAATGAATGGATATATTATACTTTACAGACACTGAATGCTTCTCGTTTGTTGCTGCTGGGCAGTGCGCAGTTTTACAACAGTGCCCTGGGGACATTATTGTAACACAGCCATGCTGGCTGGCATTTGGACATGTGAAATTATCCATGCCTGAGTCTGTCAGTGAACACCACTGCATGTGTCCATCAGGCCCTGACCGCCAGTAGAAACCCTCAGACAGGCTAAGCTGCCTGTCTTTACCAGTTTCATGTAAGGCTGCAGAGCAGAACTTGCACACAAACTTCTTACCTGGAAGCACTGGGTTTTATTTTCCCTCAGACAACTGGGACATTGTATTATTTATAGCGTTGCAGTGCACACAAGCTCAACAGCTATCAGCCTGAAATTCATATGAATTCACATTAGGTCCTCAAATGCTCTGTAGTTGGTTCGAGCTGAGCTGTTGACATTTACGCCAACATTTCTCCCAGCATTCTATCACTCTGTCC
>JAJHUR010076705.1:8689-27885 GCA_027495735.1 Lutjanus campechanus | reverse complement strand
CACAAACTCAAACACACACACATACTGTCTACAACAATCTCTGTGTATCTAACACACACACACACACACACACACACACACACACACAATCATTCTTTCCATCCTAAATTCAATAATACTTATTATGTTTATGTAACTGTTTCAATTTTATTTCCAAAAGACAGGCAGTTTGCAAAAGAAGGAGGGAAGCATAGTTTTTACATGACAAATAAAGACACACAACACATACAGAGATACTGTAGACTGCTAAGGACAGAGGCAGGGCAAACCCAGCACTTTCTGGAAGCTGTTTCCATACTTTGGTAAAGATGCTCTCTGTGATAAGCGTCATACGTACAGCAACAGATGATTAAAGATTACAAACAGACAGGAAAACTATTTGTTCCCCTTATCTTAAAGGAACGGGGACATTTTGAGAAATCTGAACGTTTGGCGTCAAACTGAGAATCTGATGAAGAAGAGCAGTATCAGTTTCATCTCTGAACAGCTTTACATCTGGGACATGTTTGGACCTGGGCCCTGTTGATGAAGCATGTTGATACTTAGATGATCTTAGTCACCATATTAAGATTTGGCCTTAAGGTTTTTGTCCACAACGTACTACAACTTACACTTAGTACAAAGACTAGAAACAGAGAGAAACCCCGAGTCTCGCTCGTCACAAATGACAAAAAAATGAGACATTCCAAAGAAGTTGGGACGCTGTGTAAGACGTAAATAAAAACAGGATCCTACCTATATTCAAGTAAATACAGTAGGAAGACAAGATATTTAATGTTAAAGTTGTGACAGCAGCATGTTTATCACTGTGATACATCAGCTTTTCTTCTAACACTCAGTCAGTGTTTGTGAACTGAGACACTAACTGTTGAAGTTTTAAAGTGAAATTCTTTCTCGTTCTTACTTGATGTACGACTTCAGCTGCTCAACAGTCCTGTTTGGTCTCTGTTGTCGTATTTTGTGCTTCATAATGCACCACACATTTCCAATGGGAGACAGGTCTGGACTGCAGGCAGGTCAGTCTAGTACCTGAACTCTTTTACTATGAAGACACACTGTTGGAACACGTCCACAATGTGTCTCAGCATCATCTCACTGAAATAAGCAGGGACGTCTCTGAAAAAGACGTCGTCTGGATGGCAGCATATGTCTCTCCAAGACCTGTGTGTACCGTTCAGCATTAATGGGGCCTTCACAGACACTTAAACACCCCCAGACCATCACAGATGCTGACTTTTGAAGTTAGTGCTGCTAACAATCTGGATGTTTTTTTTCCTTTGCAGCCCGGAGGACATTACAACATTTTCCACTTTGCGTCCGTCCAGCTCAGATGAGCTCGGGCCCAGAAATGTCTGCAGCATTTCTAAATGTTGTTGTTAAAGTGTTGGACTAATTGCCCCCACAGTTTTTCACAAAGTGGTGAACCTCACCCCAACCACAATCAATCATGATCACCTGTCCCCCATGTCTCAACTGTTTCAAGATCATGCATCAAAGTGTACATTTACAAAAAAGTTTATCCCTTTGAACATTAAATATCTCGTCTCTGTGCTGTGTTCAACTGAATACAAGTTGAAAAGTATTTGTAAATCATTACATTCTGGCTTAATTTACATTTTATTCTGCAACCCAACTTTTTTGGAATCAGAGTTTGCACATGAGCAGACACAATGCTCTACAGTTTGCCTCTCATCTACCTGTGACAGAGTTTGATGGTGGTGGAGCTGCAGTGTAAGGGACTGGCTGACTATCAGCAGCAACCGAACACCAACCTGCAATTATTAGACAACTGAGCTTCAACTGCCCCAAAGTATGCAGAACTCCAAAGCTGCCTTATTTACACATACTGTAAGTGATAATGCACAACAAGGTGTCCCACTGCAGGAGAATAATCAATGAAACGGAGGCCACAACTTAAAGTGGGGCACCGTTTCCTCTGCCAAGTCCATTAGTTTCTATATCAGAGTACATTGTTGTGTTTATATCACATTATCAAATGAAAAAAGAAGGTTGTGTTAAACTTTTCACCTGCCCACAAATCAATATTGGAAAACTAGTCATCGATATCATGTTATTTTCACCAGGATACCTGAGATGTTGCGTGCAGTCACCAGGTTAGTTAAATTCTTATTTCTACATGTGTTAAAACTACAATAACTGATTTTTTGGCCACTTTGACGTCTGTGGGAACAAACTGTGAACACAACACGGACGTATATGATGAACTTAGCAAACAGTTCCCTCGTTTCACATCCAGCAGATACGGGGCAACATTGACATTCACTTGGTGTCGTGTTTCTGTCCACCTGATTAATTTAAGTCCAATATTCACTCTCATTTAGCTCTATTTTTTCACTCCTGAGGGAAATAGCTGGTGATTTATCTGCTAAATGCTCCACTGTGTTCACCAGCTAGTTGCTCACTGTGTCCATCTGTTGTTTGGTAGTTTGGTAGCAGGTTTTTAGAGCTTTTCTGCTGAAAACCGCCGCTGATGAGAGCAGAGAGACTGAACCATTGACTGTCTCGATCGCCCCCTGGTGGCTGGCTGCAGTATAGGTCTTAAACCATGTCTCACCAGTGTTTATATGTAGGACACGGATCAAGCTTAAACATCAGAGTGCATGTTTTTTTTCTTCCCCAAAGATGGTTTTAATTAGTTATTAGACATTATAAAAAAGGAGGTTTCATGCCATGATTGATAGCTGAGCTCTGCTCCTGATTGCAGCGGCTCATCTGGGAAACTTTGGCCTCAGTTTTGCACAGTGAGGAGGAAGCGGAGCCACAGCATCCATCTTCCTTAATGAGCTGAGGGGATCCACAGAGTCTGGCGACATTTCTCTCTGGGCTCGTCACTACATGCAAAAGCTTTTCACATAAGTACTGTGAGTTGTTATTATGAAAATATACAAAATAAGATAGCATCGGAGCTCCAGGAATGTGTGTTGATGCTGTTGGCCGGCGGTTTCCTTCCTGCACTCGACACATAACTGTGGAGATGAAACTGATAATCTTCACATCTCATTGTGTATCTGACAGCTGACAACCATATTTAAAAAAAGAAGAAAAAAAAAAAAGAATAACTGTTCCTTTAAACCACAAAAAAAAAACTGAAGAGAAATACAGATCATATAACTATCTACATCTATCAGGCTGACTCCACTTGTAAGGCTGTTTTGGATTAATTATAATCACAGTATTAGCATCACTTTCTTCATGTGTCGAGAGGCTTTGTGAGCATTTTAATAGCAATATGTTGTGGTGCAAAAGAATAAAAACAGCTCAAAGAAAATCCTGCAATGCAGTTTCAGCACCAAAAGGCTGGTTGTGTAGCGTACCTCACAGGCAGCATTTTATACCTTTTTTTAAACATTAAAGCATCGTTTATCATATGGCTTCAGTAACAAGTGGTCTATGCATACTGTATATATTAAAACATTTGTGAAAATCCTTCAAGAGATCACACAACCTGGGTCGTTTTTAAAAATCTACCACCTATAAGCAGGGTCACTCTCTCAGCACAGACCGGATCTTTGGCTAACAGCTACTTGGCGTTGTTCTTTACAGCTCTGGTTTTATGTTTCTGGCATTTTGAACCAGGTTGTGACTTCACACAGTGAAATGAAGCATGTGATGTAAAAAGATATTTCGTTTTTCAGTCTAGATGAGTTTAACTAAACCACCTCCACGTAGTTGGCCGGGTAAAGCCCCTCCCACCCGTCGTCCTTCATCCCCCGACACCAGCCCTGATCATCCTCATCCTCGATCTTCAAGAACTCCTCACCTGCAGGGAGACAGAGGATCAATTAAAAACTATTTTAAAAAATTAATCAGGGTTGCAACTAACAATTATTTTAATTAATAGTTTAAATATATTAATCATGTAAAATTTAATCAATGTACTTTCAAATAAACATCTGAAATATGTAGCTCTTTATAGGCTACACTCTTAGAAATCAGGGTTCCAACAGGGTTTGTCAAGGGTTCTTTGTAAGACTAAGGTTTCCACTAAGAACCCCTTATATCCAAAGAACCTTTTTTTTAGAAGCACGGGTTCTTCAACCATTGCTTCAATCCTTGAAGAATTGTTTCATCAAGAGTTTGTCAAGGGTTCTTTGTACTGTAATATAAAACGGTTCTCAGTAGAACCACTTGACTGTGTCCTAGATAAAACCCTTCGAACATAAACAGGTTCTCTGTAGAACAAACAGGGGTGGTCTAGTTAAAACCCTTGGGATATAAAAGGGCTCTCAATAGAACCCTGTGGGTGGGTTCTAGTTAAAACCGTTGGAATAAAAAATAATCATGGTAGAACAACCTTGGTTGGAACCTTGTAAGCACCCTTACAAAGGTATAAAGGTTCTGGACCTCCAGAGAGGATTCTAGGTGGAACCTTTTACAGAGGACCCTAGATATAACCTTTTATGTTGGGTTCTTGGTAGAACTCTTTGAATGGGTTCCAAGTGAATTTTTATAAAAGGTTCTTATAGGAACCAACAATAGTTCTCCTCTGGGGACAAGCAGAAGAAACCCTATATGGTTCTACTTAGCACCTCTATTTCTAAGAGTGTACAGTATGTGATGCTGTCAGAGAATGTGCAGCATGTTGCAACCTGCAAAAGTATGATTAATCGATTAATTGATCATTAGTTTTACCAGTGATTGATTAAGGAAAGAGTTTGCAGCTCTACTTATTACGAGTGAAACATAAATAGGCAGTTTCACATAATAACATACACGTCTGCCTGCTGTTCATAATTAAGTTCTGTCGGATGCTTCGAGTGTGTGTTTACCTGCTTTAAATGACAGCTCGTCCGTCTCCTGGCCAACATAATCATACAGAGCTCTTACTCTCACTCCTCCAATCATCGTGCTGGAGGAAGAAAAAGAGACGGAGTGACACAGAGAGGAGACAGAGAGAAACAGATGGATGTTTGATCAGCCGTACACCGACAGCTACACGGCTTCACATCATCGTGGAAACAAACTTGCACAGAATAATTTCCTTTGGGATAAATGTTCTCACCTCCTCTCTATTGTTCCTTTCTTCTCAACTTCTTTCTTCCCTTTTTTGGTTTTCTTCTCGGGAGTCCATTCCTAAAAAGAAAAAAACATTTGAACATAATTACAACAAGAAGAATTGAAGTTTTTGAGTAATAGAAACGTTTGGAGACTGACATAAACTGAAATACCTGGAAGTGAGGCCAGTCGGTGGGCATGCCGGGCCCGTGGGTGTTTTTCCACCAGCGAAGGTCCTCGTGCTCATCGATGGCCATCAGTGTGTTGTGAAGCTCATCATACACGGCCCTCACACTGAATAGAATAAATATTCAGACATGTAATCCATTACCCAGTACATAATGTCTGAAACTCAATGAATTAATGTTGTTTTAGTGTTAATTTTGTAGAATCTGGCGTTAGCAAGTTGAAAATGTGGCTGTTGATACAGCCTGGGGTGATGTTGTTGGACTAAACGTTGTAATATTGAGGGACAGTTAAGAGAACATGTGTTAACATTAAGCCTCATTAACTGAATGTCCCCAAAGTCGAAACAAAACACTGTTTTTACACATCACATATCTGGAATCTGGTCCGCTGCAACTCTCAGTTCTTTAAAATCAAGACTGAAGACTTTTCTGTTCGTCTCTGCTTTTCATTAAACAAAATCTGAGGCTTTCGATTAATATCTTTAATTGCACTGTAACTTTTATTTTCCTGTTTTATCCTATTTTTATTTTCTATTTAACTCTTTTAATTGATGCTTTTTATGTTTTATGTAAAGCACTTTGAATGAGCTCTACAAATAAACTTGTCTTGCCTTACTAACCTCTAGATCTGTTTTGCATGTCCACCACAGACAGTACTTACAGTCTCACATGTGGGCAGGGTTTGTACCGGGGCTTAAACTTTTTCACTTTTACAGCAGCTTGGAAACAACACACGAGACTTCTTGGCCTTGAGAAGCTGCAGCAGACATGCTGTAACCTACTACAACTTTACTACAACAACCTACTACATTTTCCTTTTGCTCCGCTCTCATTCACCTTCACGTTTCTGCTGCTAGCTCTCACTCGCCCAACCGTACATTCGCCACACTGTTTTGTGTTCTTTCTTCTGGGGATGGGGGTTGTTTATTACAACAAGGAAACAAGCTTTGTGTGAGAAAAGGCTGCAGGCAGCACAACAAAAGACTGCTAAAAAAAAAAAGAATCAGGAGGGTTTGGAAAATCCTGCATTACTGTTTGCTCAGATCCTCTCTGACTGATCGGTGGTCTGCAGTGTTTTAACTTCACCTTTCAGCATCCACTCAACTCACTTGGGACCTCAACAGAGGGGTACAGAAAAATCAGGACCCTTCGCAAAGCACCGCCCTCCTTAGTTACTGTTGCTAAACCTGACAAACTTTCCATTCTTGCAGTGTTTATGCAGTTTACGGTGATAACGGTGGCAGATTTAACATCGAGTAATTGTTGAAGCACGAGGTCTTTAAATCCTTAAAATCCTCTCATTTCTAGCTGACGATGGTGGATTTTGTAGCTAAAATAATGTCTCGCAAGCATATTTCATAAGTGTAGCTGGCTGATGTGAGCTAATGCTAATGCTAACTCTGCTTGAGTCAGCTGAGAAGTCTCCAGCTGACGTTTTAACGTTTCCATCTGACACGTTTTAGAACAAGACTCCTGTGAATGTGTTTATGTAAAGTTAGCTAACAGCTGCGTACATGATGTAACAGACTGAGGCTAAAGCTAGCTTACATCTCAGCAAACATTGGTCGGATGGTGAAATACAGCAGGTATATCTACATGATAGATGATGGAAAAACACTCATTAAAGTGGGAAAAGGAAGCGCAGGGACTCGATTCGTGCAGCGGACCTTGAGACGGGTCACCCAGCCAGACCGGCCGGACTACGATCGTCACAGGAAGAGAGCTGGGATAAGAGCTAAGTTAACTTGTCTTAGACCTGAGACAGCGAGTCAGAGAGAGATGCATTGTTGTCGACCCACTTTGATTCTGCATCAGCTCACATCCTCCTCCTCAAACAAATGCAGATGCAGTGGTATCTAACAAGTTTCTCTGGAGGTAAAGTTACTGCAGCTAGTTAGCCAGACATGCTAACATCTGCAGCTTATGTTAGAGCAGATGAAGACAGAGTTTAATCCAGTCACCACACATGTGCTCTCGTGTTTCACGTTTTTGAGAGACAACAGAATCAACAATAACCATCCAGACTCATGAAACGCAGAGTGTTACTCTTCTCAGAGCCTCCTGCACAGCTTTAACTTGCTTGACAGCTCTAGTTACAGTTGCTAACCTATGATTGGACAGTTGCTGTTTAGAGGCGGGGCTCTATGGGTAACCTTCCACAAATTTTGCCAATGGAAGGCATGTTTCACATGCAACTCTCAACAAAAACCAGCAACATTAGCTTATTCTAGTTTCCCTAAACACCAGCTGCTGCTGTGGTGAATATTTTGACGGTTAACGGTAATGTTTACTTGAAGTGGTGCTCGTAAGGCTTTACAGGCATCGTAACCTGAACATGATTTAATAAACACAACGTGCAGCGATGTAGGAGGTTGAACACTTTATGGGACAGCTGTACACTTAATGACGTGGTGTTCATTCTAATTTAAACCTGCTGATGTTTCTCTGATGGTTATACAGTTTATTTAAATTTGTAATTGGCACGTAATCTGCTCGCACTGCCACCCAAAGCATTTTAAGTAAAGTGTTACAAAAAAAGTATATAATAGAGTACATAATTTCTCTCATCTACCCCATATCCCCCGAAGATTTTATAAAGTAATTAGGTTACTGTCTCAGCTATTATTTCCTTTATGAGAGTAGAAGTGAATCACTGGGAAACACTCTTGTGTCATGTGTGGTGGAACAGCATTTAATCAGTGCTAAAGTGAGTTAAGTTATTGATTTGAACATACTTAGCTCTAAATATACAAGCAGACACGAGATGGGAAACCTCAAATTAAAAAATCTATTCTACCTGTTTAACAGCACACACTGATCTTCATCTAATCAGCAGAGACGGCAGCTTAGGCGTTAAAAGAAATGTTTTTTCAATGTGGTTCACCTCTCATTGTTGGTGATGTCCAGGTGTTTGTGGATGGAGAGAAAGGCCTGTTTGAGGAAGACGATCCTCTTGCGCTCCTCGTCCTGCGACTGGTCAAAGATGGACTCCATCTCCTCCATGTAGCGCGGAGCGTAGCGGTTCACCTCCTCGAGGACTTTCTCGTAGCGGGCTCTAACCTGTAAAGGTTTAGACACACTTTCACGCACTGAACGTGGGACTCACGAGGGTAAAAAATATTGTGATACTTGATTTTGTCTATGTTGCTCTGCCCTAACTCCACGGTTCTGTATTCTAAACCTTAAAATATATTATGCTCATTTTTGGGTTCATATTTTAATTTGTGGGTTCTAGTAGAGTAGGTTTACAGGCTTTAATGTTCATAAAACACATTCTTTTTCTTGTGCTGGCCAGTTTTGCAGCTCCTTTATTCACAATCTGTCTGAAACCCTCTGTGCGCTCCAGTACCCAAACTGCCAAACTATCTAGTATGCCAGAAAAAGATTTAGTACGTCCCAATACACAATATATCAAATGCAATATGCCAAAAAATATCAGGTCGTCCTACTGCATCCGGTCGTATTTTGCAGTATGCAAGCCAGCATGCTTTTCTGGCTCTTCTGACCCACAATCCTTTGTGATGGGTGTATGAGCAAGGGGGTCAGTATTGTATTTATACTGCATGCAACTTGTGAGGGTAGCTGCAGTATGTACTCAAAGTAAAAAGCAAAAGTGCACGATTTTGAATGCAGGGTCTGCCTCACACATTTTCTGAAAAAGGTAGCAAGCAAGAAAGAGAGATGGTGGCATTTTCTCATATTTTCAGGTTCTTTAAAGATGCACATTTTTGTTGAAAAACCATGAAAAAGTGTGCTTTGCATGATATGTGACCTAAAAGTTATACAAGTCATTAATGCCATAAAATGGTCTTTGTCAGTGTTAATATCACTGATGCATTAATGTGCGTGTTACATTTTTCTGTTTGATGTTTAAGGTTGAGCTCATTTTAATCACCTTATATATTGTTGGATAGTTTAATCTGCAACAATGCATCATAATCTATAAAATCATAATATGTTTGCCCTCAATGTTTTAACCTCAACTCCAACCTGGACGCACACCGCCTCTCTTTTAACCAAACCCTGAGACTAACACGAGAATGACAGCTAAATAAGAAAAAAATTAATATGAACAAATGTTCGTAAATGCTCCATCCGAAGAAAGCGGGCGACGGACACAGACCGTGAATTAGGAGAGAGAGCGCTGAAGCGCTGAATCTGAGAAATCAAATGTTATTTTCTGATTGTTTCACAGTTCTAAAGCACAAATAAACATGCCCACACCTCCGCACAACGCCAGATTGTGTGTGAATACAGCCGAAGTGATCCTCAGTCTGCTCTGCCTGTGTGTGTGTGTGTGTGTGTGTGCAGGTCTCAGTAGAGGAAAGAGACACACAAAGTGATGTAACCGTTGGTTGCTACTTTTTCATAGAGTTCCAACCTCAAAACCTGCATGCTGTGTTGACTCGGGGCTGCTACACAGGCCGAGGCTCAGAAATGTCCTGAGTAAAGCAAAACATGAGAAAATAAGGAAATTTAGGCAGAAGGCAGGATCTACACACTTTCAGTGGGTTATAAGTGATGATTAAGAGGAATTATGAGTCTATATTTTGTTTTTATAGGGATATGTTGCATATTAGGCCTTTAATATTAACTAAAATAGAGCAAAATTGCTCATGGATTGTCCATTATTTTTGCTGTGATGCAGTTCTCTTTCTTCTTCTTAGAAATTCATTTTGAATCTGAATTAAATATTCCACCCAAACCACCGTTTCCTCCCACTGCACTGAACTGTTTACATCCGTCTTGGCTAAGCTAGCAGCCTTGTCCGTCCCTGCCTTTTGTTGGCATCACCAGGTTTCTTGGCGCCACGGACTGTCAATCTGTGACACCGTCTGAAACAGGCGGCAGGAAAGTGTGTTGCATCATTGCTGGCTTGTGTGTGTGTGTGTGTGTGTGTGTGTGTGTGCATGAGTTACAAAACAACTTGCAAAAAAAAAGTCTTTGTAGTCCCACTAGTGGTCAAATTAAATCAAAAGCTCCAGTCGAAAACCATTAACCATGAGATGAAATGTGTTGCTTACCTTCTCGGCCTCCTGTTGAGCCAGTTCTCTCTCCTCCTGGATCTTCTTCTGTTTGTCGATGGCGACGTCCGGGTTCCCCTGAGCGTGTGCTTCTCGCTCCCTGGCGGCCTGCTCCTTGCGGCTCACTTTGTGGTACGCCCTCCTGGCTTTATCTAACTGTAGACCAACAAAAACACCACTTTACATTCAACCTGTGCAGCTAATTTTGAAACCTGCGATGCACCTGAATGGGAGAAGCATCAGAATAAAATAGTGGTGCATTAGGTCTCTGTGGGCTAAATATAGATCTTGAATTGAGGCCATTTTCTTAATGAGTCCCTATTTGTGATGCTGCAGTCACTTTTAGTATGTAGGAAGTATCGATTCCCTGAGGGGCTCGTCTATTTAAAAAAAAAAATGCAAATATGTTATTCTGCTTTTGATGAATGTCCTCTTGTCCTTAGCTGCTCTCAAAACACAGAAGCACTGATTCAAGTGGCTCATTGCTTTTTAATGCATATGAGAAGTGGGTTTATGTGGTTAAAGGTCCATGTTCTGGTCACTTAAGTCCTGGACTGGACGGTAAAGTGTGAGTTGGGAATGAGACAGAAGAGATGCTCCCAAAAAACAAAAACCAGAAAGCAGTGAGGGCTGCAGCTGTACTGGGTGGATGTGTGGGACTGAATTTAATGTGGATCAGGAAGTCATGGGAAAGAGAATGACGTGTAGTTAACTTCATTAAGACCTTAACAAGCGGCGGTCTAAATATAGACCGGGAGGGCTGTTTGGTACCATATTTCAGGAAGCATCCAGTTTAATCTTCACTAAAACTAAACAAAACACACATCGTTTGAAGGCGCAAAGCCTCACAGTTCTCTCTGCACAAACCGTTTTAAGATCCCAGTTTCACAGTTGCTTAATTTGTAGCAGGAATACGTGCAAAGCAGACCTATAAAATAAGAAATATAAGTCAGAAAAAACGTTTTCGCCTCTGTTGATTTGTGACAGTCTCTCATTTTGAAATAACCCAAACTGTTCTAACTTTGGCAGAAAAGAGGCGCATCCATTTAAGAGCCCATTGCTCACAGCAGGAACTTGATTGTGACAGAAAGGTTGTTTTTAAGTGGCTGTATGAGTTGTCATTACAGAATATTAAAGTAAGTTTAAAGTTTTAAAGAAATCAGATTTAAAAAAGGACCCATCGACTCCTGACTGAAGATCCAGACTTCACATGTCCTCTGTTATGGATTTTTCAGTCATGAATGTTTAAAATTTGTGTTTATTTATTTTTAATGTCTACAAATTTTTGTTTTTCCCTTTTTTGGTGTTCAATCTGACTTTCTCATGCCTAAAACTGATATTGATACCACGTCCTTGAATATCTGCTGATACTGATAACTTGATACTGTTTTTTCCCTTTCTTAAAAAACTAATCTGTTGATAATACATTTAATGTATTAATCAAACCTTTAAAACTTAAATGGTCCAGACACTAATTATATAAGGTCCTAAAAATGGCCAAATCTCTAATAATAAAATGGTCAGAAGTGCTCTACAGTATATAGGCCGTCTACTGTTGGCCACCTTCTCTGATTTGCCATGTGATGAATTTTGGGCTGATATTTTGATGGCGATGTCTAAAACTTGATGTTTTACAGTGTACAGCAGACATTAGCAGCAAAAGTAGAAGAACAACTTAAACAACATGGATGTGCAGCACTGAGTGAATAAATTTACAGTTTAATATAAAAGAAACAGTTCATTATCATTACCAGTGAACACAGCTCTGAGCCCTTTCAAAATAAAGGTCTGATCAATCTCTCATGTGGCTCCGCATGAAAAATAACTGCCCACCCCTGGTTTAGGCTGATGGATCGTATCGGCTTCAAGTGATTTTGTTCAGTTTCAGACCGATAACCAACACTGGGTATCACACTGACTCATCTCTAATCCTGACAAAGACCTGCAGTAGTGGGAACATGATGGCTTTTTAAATCTTTCAGCTGCAACAATAAAGGCTTTTTTAAATTTCCATTTCTTGTTGTTAGTATTTTTGCAGTGCCTGCAGCGCCTTCCTGTTTAAATGTCAGATCACAACTGCTTATCTTTTTTTTGCAGACCAAAATAATGTCAACATGTTTTTAAATGTGTTGTTGCTATTTTTTTCTTTTTAATTATTAAAAGGAAGAAAAACGGTCTGAGCCTGCTGGAGGGGGCGTGTCCCTGTCTGTGTTTGATTGACAGCAGCTGGCAGGCAGCCACAGTGCCAATGTCACACCTAAAGCGAACAAACATGGACTGTAGCCGGCGTGTCATGGGCTGACAGCGTGTTGTCAGTGGTCCTGAGGAGTGAGGACCACACAAGCATCTAATCAGACCAAAGTGAAGGTACGTTTACATGCTGCTGCAGCCGAGCAGCTCATTAGTTATTTAGCCTGCAAACTGATGTCAGCAGCGCACTTTTCCCCCGTGAATGTTTGTTTGGTGGCTTGTTCAACAAGCTGAGGTGCAGGACGAGACGTGTGTTCATGTTTGTAAGATGAGAAGCAGGAAAGATAATGTGGCTCAGTGTGTCCGTCTGCTCTGTCCGATAGAACACTAACGTTACTGCTTTATGAAAGATTTGATTGGCTGTATAGAAATTAAATTAATACAAAAGCAGGGGAAGCTATCATGAAAGCTTTTGGCTTCTTTTTTTCCTCAAAGGAGAAGACAGGACAAGTGAATTACAGAGCAGATATGTATGCTGTCTATGTCTGAATGTGGCTCTGTCATCCAGAAGTGGATTTATCTGTTTTATATCAGTGTTTCAGGCGAGAGCTTTCAATCATCTGTATAATCCGGTGTAATAAAACCCACAGATCCCAGCTACTGAATCTGAAAAACTCAGACCTTTTTAAGTCGTTTGGCCCACGGCTTCTGAGCACGTATAAAGCCCGTCTCGATGTCCTGGGACTCCTTAAAGCCTCCAAATAGCTTCTTGTGGAAGGTGTCCTTCTGCCAGGTCCTGACCCGGTCTCCGTCCTCCGACACCAGGGAGCGACAGATGGAGGCGTGTAAGGAGGCCAGCCGGTCAGCGGAGGACAGGAAACACTGCCAAGCCTTCATAAGAGATCCATATAGAGGACCTGAGGGAGGGAGGGGGACGAAAACCAGAGAATCACATTCCCAAAATGTTCTTTGTGCTTTAGAAGGGTTGGGCATCGAGACACGGTTTCCAAATTAGAACTGGTTCCAAATTTAATTCCAAAAGGAATCATTAAGAAATTTAGCTCATTGATTCCTGCACACATTTCACTCGTGCTTTACCCAAGTCCTGTAGCCCAAAGTACATGACATGAATAAAACATAGCAAAGATAAATCAGCCTATTTGTAAAAAATAATAACCAAAATAAATAAATAAAGCATTTAATTTACAAAATATTGACAAAAGGCTACCCATATACCCTTGTACAATCATGTGAGCTAGATTCCCCACTTAATCACTGTGAGGCACCTACACATAACAGTGAACTAGTTAGCTTTGTATTATTCCGTAGTATTAATGGCCCGTTAGCTGTATTCTTTATTATTATCCTAAGTAGGCAGACAATGAGGTGCAGTGGATTGTTTTGTAACTTCCAGAGTAAGAAACTCTGAAGGTGAGGCTAACACTGCTAAAATTTCAGCTAAGGGGTCCACGGCTTGAAAAACGTTGCAAAAAATGTAAAAAACAAAAAACGTTTTGCTCTATACTCCAATAACAGCTGAGCAAGCTAAACTTTCTTACCTAGATGTGCTATGTGCAAGGCTCATTTTTGTTGAAAAGAAAACCAGATTTTGAGAATGGTTGAAAGACGTTGCTGGAAAACCTGCAAAAACAACATATATTTACATATTAAGTTAGCTAATGTTAGCAAAAAGCTAGCTAGCTAGAGTTTTGCTAGCATTGTTAATGTTTGCTTTTACAGGAAAAGGGGAAAGTTGACGGAGGTACCGAGTTTGCTCAACTGTTATTGGAGCACAGAGCAAAAAAGGGGGCGGGACTTAGGTGACTCAGGTGACTATTGCCATGACACAGCAAACTTATCAAAAATGGCAAAAATATTTTATGATCCGTGTTGACAGGTTGTAAGCACAGGTCGCCTCGCAGGGTTTGCAGCTACTCACTGGAGTCCACGACTGGCTTCCACTTGTTGCTCCACTCACTGAGCTGCTGGGCGTACTGCCTCTCCACCCGAGCTCGCTCCTGGAAACACGCCACGATGTCATTACAGGCCTGGAAGCTATCTTCTGTTCGCTTCACAGTGCGCTGATAATTCCCAGGCTGCCAGGACACAAAGAGCGAGGAAGAGCTACTGTTAACACAGCATAAACAAGGAGAGGAAGGAGGTCCAGTGGAGGCTTTAAACCCTGATACTGATACCACATAAGTGTTTTTTTGGGCTGCAAAAGCTAAAAGTGGCCGATATTTTAGCCAATATCTAATTCAGTCTTTTAGTTTATTTTCTTTTTAATTCAAACATTTCGATGCCAGAGAATAGAAAATTGTACATCTGCTCGCAGTTTATTCCTGGCAGAGTGCAAACAGCATGTAGACCATAAACTGAATTAGACAAACTAAATTAGAAACTAAAATGGAACATTAAAACGGTCCAATCTAGCAGCACTCTACTCTTTACTACTACTACTACTACAACTATTATTACTACAACTACTGCTTATACTGTTAGTCGTCTTACTGTTGCTATCAATAGTTCTTCTTCTGATAATAGTGTTACTGACATATCTGCTGTTACACTTAGTTGCTGTCTTGCCAAAAGTTAAATAAGGAGATTGATAAGACTCTCATGACTGCACCGGAGCTGCAGCCAGCAGCCTCGCCCTCAGTCAGACATGCAGAGGAGAGGACAAGATAAAATAACCACAAATGACAGCAAAGACATGGTAGAGAAGTCTCCAAGAGAGAACCTGTCTGTCTCTGTTATGACATAAGAGAAAATATGAAATAAGTGCATTTAGACAGAATTAACAGGCTCTTGTTTTTCCCTCTCATCTGTAAAAAAGGCTTAATAAGAGTTGTACTGCAGATATAAATCTTAAATCTGCTAAATTGGGAACGACTGTTCTATAGGACAGCTGAAGATATGACAGGAAATGGGGAAAGACATGCAGCAAAGGACTGCAGACTTGAGGACTCAGCGTCAGTATATCAGGTGCACATTCTACTAACTGAGCTACCAGGTCGACTAAATCTACGGCAGATTTACTCAACTAAAATGTAACATAATGCATTATTTAAACATTTCTCTAGAATATCCCAGCTCATACCCCCAGAGGACACGTCTTTTAACCCGTTTCTACATTTCTTGAAACATGCATTCTTCTTTTTGTTTCATATTTGTGTCATAAATATGAGGGCAAATTGCTAATCTATGGTTATATTTAATGGGTCAAATGTTAAATTTTATATGTATTATCGAGCCGCCCTGCACAATGCACATGTATTTTTAAAAACTACAAATCATGAGTTTACCAACAGGCCATTTCCACTGAAGCTCTGCTCCAGCCCGGGGCAGGAGTGTTATGTTGTTATGTTCCCTAAATTTACTGTGGAAGTGAGTGTGCTTTTTTTTTTTTACTGACACTATAGAACCAACATATTTTAGAAGTGACAAGTGGTGCTGGCAGCCCTATTACACATTTTTAAAAAGGCACCAAAAGTTGAAAAGTTGAAAATATTCAGCAAAAAGGTTGTATCACGCTGCTTTGCAGAGTGTGTGCAGAGGGAGGGACCGGGTGGAGCGGAGGGGACACTTGTCCACAGACAGCTGCTGACATCTGGGGAGCTGTGGAGGAGACAGCCGGGGGGCAGAGCTGGAGCTTCACCGAGTCATATCGGATTCTGCTCGTCTCTCCCTAACATTTCTGTCTAGTTTGTATTCCTTGACGAAAAGATTTTGTCACAGCCTTTGTCATCATTTATTTAATGAACGTCTCATTTTTGTCAGTGAAAAAATGTTGTTGCTGACTAAAACTATGCCAAAAAACATTAGTCTACGTAATTAACGCTGCTGAAAAGGAGCGACAGTGATGAAAATGTGTGTCAAAAAACTTTTAAATGAATGAACGTCGTGAGGCAGAGATGTCCCGTCCTACAAATCAGATTCTACAGACTTAAAAACATCTTCATTTAGTACAGATCCCTGCAAAAACCTCACACCATCGTCATCTAACAAAAAGTCAAAGTTATAACTTCCCCAAAATGTTGAACTGTTCCTTTAAAGATCGCTCTGTTCCATCCAGGTACTCTCAGTAAGTTGTGACAGTTAACCAGCATGTACAAATCCATGAACCGGAACCTGCACAGCTAAATGGAACGTAGCCATTAATAATGTTGTTAGTCACACCTGTGTTTGACATGTCAAAATGTCCTCCGTGTGAAATGTCGGTCACACTTTATTTTACAGCGCGCTAATAAGACTTAGCAAGCTGTGTGTTGTATCGGATTAGACAAAAATGAGAAAAAACATGTTAGACTGTTATTAGACTTCATTAGAGAGTAATTAGAGTACAGCAAAGATCTGTTGTAATGTGTTCTAGATTCCCTCGAGGAAATTCTTATAAAGGTCCAACAGTGGGAAATAAAACACGTTGATTATTTTTTGGAAAAGAGGCCAGAAAATATTTGCATTTAAGAAGCTGAATTCAGAGATTTTGGACTTTTTTTTCTTTCTTAAATAATGACTTTAACTAATCAAGGAGGTGGGCCAGCTTCCTCCCACGTTAATTATAATGGGTATTATTGCAATATTACTATTAATTTTCTCCCACAAGGATCACAAAGACTATTGTGATATTATATACTGTCATACTGTCTCACTATACGCCTGCAACCATTAATTGATTATGAGCTGATGGCTAATTTAAAAGGGTTTTTTGTTGTTGTTTTGATTTGTTTTTGTATGCATATACATATATACTGTATATCTACATATCTATCTATATATATGTACATGTATACACACACACTCACTCACTCACACACACATAAACAAACATGCACACAACCTACAGCAGATCTCGGCCCCTGGACTCAAACACCCGTATCATCATATACACCTTTGTGTTGTCCTCTGTATCTGTTTATTCTGTTTGTGTCACTTTCTTTTGTCACACATTTTCACCAATTGAAAAAAAAGACTCTGATTAATCAATTATTAAAAGTTGGCTATTGATTTAATAATCAATTAATAATTGATTAATCGTTGCAGCTCCACTTTAAGTGCGACCATTTCTCCTGTAAGAGCTTCGACTTTAAACAGGGACTGCTGGTCTAATTCTCTGGTCAGTCAGTCATA
This sequence comes from Lutjanus campechanus, assembly GCA_027495735.1. Classification (NCBI taxonomy): domain Eukaryota; kingdom Metazoa; phylum Chordata; class Actinopteri; order Lutjaniformes; family Lutjanidae; genus Lutjanus; species Lutjanus campechanus. The sequence continues at coordinate 10,337 of JAJHUR010076705.1, read as the reverse complement.
ACAAGGTCCAGCCTGCATCCTCGTCTCCTCTCACAGCTGTCACAGCTGCCGCAGCCGTCTAAGGTCGGCCCCCACGTGCCACAAGTGACACTTTACTGGCATTAAGTTTCCTGTGGTAAACTCTACTGCCGGCAGCAGCAGCAGCAGCGTGGGGTGTGGTCAGCGGACACGCGGACAGGACCGGGCCATAAAAAAAAAAAATCCAGACGGAGAGCGAGAACAAGAGGGCAGCAGAGGCAAGGCCCTGAGTGTAATAACATATCTGGAGCAAATGTGTTGTTTGTAGATGTGGTATTTGGAAATCTCTCTGCAATTTTCCTGGCAGCCGCCGTCAGCTCCCACTCAGCACTCACTCCTACTCTCTTTTTCACTTTCTGTCAGACTCTATCTGTTAGTCACTGACACACTGCGACAGCTGATTGAAAGGTTTCTGGACAACATATATGATGTCATGTCGCGTTAAATCATCTGAGACAGTGCGCTCATTGTAAATATCATCAAGTTTAAATGTGGAAGTCAGAAATAGAACCTCAGAGAGCAGAACTTTCTCATGGCTGACATCTCCACTTGTCAAACAAAGGTTTAACTAATAAAATCTATTATCGAGTACAAGGTTCTCTGTAATCCCTGGGTTGGTTCTAAAACCCTTGGAACGTAAAAGGGTTGTTAGTAATGCCTGGGTCAGTTCTAGATAAAACCCATGAAATGTAAAAGGGTTCTTTGTAGAAAACCCTTCGTGGGTTCTAGATAAAAAGATTCTCTGTAACCCACGGGCTGGGTTCTAGATAAAACTCTTGGGATATACAAGGGTTCTTGGTAGAACCCCCTTGGTGAGTTCTAGATGATACCCTGGGAATATAAAAAGTTTCTTGCTAAGCGATGGGTGGGCTCTAGATAAATCTCTTGGAATATAAAAAGGTTCTTGGGAGAACCTCCCTCCCTTGTGGCTTTTTGTTGGCACCCTTAGAAGGTGGAAAGGTCCTTGGTAGAACCCCCAGAGAGGGACCATTAGACCATATAGGGATTCTCAGTAGAACCTCTCATTGGGGGTTCTTGGTGAAACATTTCACGTTTTTATTTACATTAAATACATTAAATACATTAAATACAGCTTATATTATAAACCACAGAGGCTTTTACTGTTTTTTGGCAGATTCTCTGTAAGATGATATTTAATTCCTCAGAGTAACAACAACTGCAGGCCTTGTGTTCCCATGGTGACTTGCATTTGTCAGACTGTTCGACTGAAGACCTTAGCGTTTGTTCTTTACAGCTAATTGACAGGGCTTCGATCCTAACGGGACTCTTAATTAGTGGTTAATTAAATGCAGGTGTGTTGGAAAGGTCAAGCAGTCTGTACATGTCACAACATTTGGACAGTGTTAGCAGCAGCTGTAAGACAAATGCGCGGTGTGTTTTCTGCTGCTTGTGCACACACTTAGAGGTAAGGGTTCCAAAAGGGTTCTTCCCCGAAGGTCTGAGGCTTTACCCAGAACCATTTGCTTCAGGGGAACCTTTTTTAAAGAGAGGGTTTGTTAAGTAGAGCTTGAGATCTGTGCCCAAATCCGACAAGATCCGACAGTCATATTTCTCACATAGTTCACAGGCTCACGTCGGGTTTGGGTTTTACTATATTTATTTATTTATT